>VZRZ01005293.1:0-41990 GCA_013398175.1 Climacteris rufus
GCATGGCTGAGGATGGGAAAGCTCCTTGGATATGTATTGTTGAAGGTGTTTCTGTTAGGTGCAATATTGATGTACACAAGCATTTAAAATAAAATATTCTTTCTTTTCTGTTCTTTTCTGTTTTTTTTTTTTTTTAAACAAGCCCAGACCCCTTAGCCTGTTACTATCCATTATGTGCTTTACTCCCTAAATATCCTGATGGGTTTTCCAAAGCTCCTCCAATCTCTTATGCTCCGCTGTTCTCTGAGGAACACTGAACTTCATTAGACACCTGCTCTTTCTCTCTCAGGGTTTGAGCTGGTACTGGCTAGTTTTGTACAGCAGGTGCTGTGAGCAAAGCAGGTTGGCAAACTCGACATGGAGCTCTGCAAAGCAGCGAGGTAATCCTGCAGTCAGCACTAATTTTGAGCAGGAAGGTGAGTGGGCAGGTCAATTACCCCTGAGCTTGATGGTCTCCACCTGTAGAACTCCCCAGGGAGCTGACTTCAATGTTTACTCAGCAGTGTTTGTTCCCTGAGTTCTTCTGTGCACTGGATTTCTGTTCAAATGCTTTGTCCCACTCGTATTCTCCCTTGCGCTCAATCAGAGAGGAACATCCCTCTTCAAAGGAAAAGCCTAGATGTCACCCAAATCCAATTTACATACTCTTGCTAAGGGCTTTCTTCCACTTCAGTGGAGCTTGAGGACTTAAGCAAAACACAGACTGGGCTGTAAAGATGTTGAGGTAGCTGAAGGCAGGACTTTGTGTTCATTGCGGTTTCTGTAACAGCATCTCTGCCATGCCGAGAGGACATGAATGAAACGTCTGCTTGCATCTGGGCCTCTGATCAAAGGTCATAAACAACCTCAGGGCCTGCAAGAAAAGGAGTAATCAAAAGTACACTTCTTTTAAATGTAGACAAATTATTTGGGAGTAATTCCACATAACGAAATTTGAACAGATTGTAACATCCAGGAAGGAGGTACAGCACACAGCTGCTGACTAAACTGGTGGATTTTAAGATACCAGAATTCCTCCTGGCAAGCAAACATGGCTGGTTTAGGCAAGAGCTTCCATGTAGCAAGGATGGTGGGAGGAGAGGCTCTAAGGTACCCTGTAACGCTCCAGCTTCCTTTGCCTACAAGGAAAAGCCAGCCCTGAGACTTCAAGGAAGAAAAGCAGGATGGTGAATACACCCTGTGACTAGAGAAGCCCTCCAATAGATTGTGCCTGAAGGGCAGTGAAGTCTCTGATGCTGGTTGTCTTCCAGAGCAGGAGATGTAAGTAGCTGTCAGGCGAGCAGCATGAGGGGGGCTGCCCTAAGGAACGAGAGTGTACAAGTGTTATGGTGTCCAACAGTATGGGAGGAAAATGCGCATCCCTCAGTATGTCAGTATGTAGTGCTTCCAAATGCACCGAATATACTAGGTTGGAAAGGACACACAAGCATCATCAAGTCCAAACAAACAGCACAAATAATGGGCTATTCCTCATGTTCTCAAGAGGTGTGATAATTAAATAATCCTTACTATCCGTTTATAAGGTATTGAGTGACATAATGAACCCCACAAGGTTTAACAGTGCAGAGGGTAATGAGAGGTCTGTAGTTTTGTAAATCTCCACTGTAGTTTTGTAAATCTCCACAAAATCATCACATCCCCACTTGATGAAGTATCCCACCTCTCTGTCAGATTGAACCCTGAGATGCTTCTCTAGAGAGTAAATTTATGAATCATACTGCAGACATGATGCACACCTTATGTTTTAATTTTGCTTTTGTGTATGTTTGGAGACAACTGAACAAACATCCGAGTCATCACTGTCACAAGAGCTGTGAGTTAAAGGTAGATTTTGACATCCCAGAGATGAGATGGGAGAGGTACTTAGTGGGACACAGGGTATCCTGACAGTCTTCAGAATATCTGAAGGAAAATCATTCATACAAAGGTGTAAAAAGGAATTTTGAGTGCACTCACGTACCTTTAATTTTATTATATAAACTAGAAATTGCTGACAATACAAAGATGGAAGATGACTTTTACTAAAGTAGCCGTAAAAATGATAGAGTTCATTAATGCAGAAAAGAAAAACAACAAGAGAATAAAATTAATGTATTTTTAAAAGAGAGGCTACTTCTAAAATTCCCACAAAACCCCAGTGTTTAAGGCACACATCAAAACTATCCCAAGGTCAGGAAAGGACAGGACGATGGATTAAAACTGTGAGATCTTTCGTGACCTGACCTCAAAATGAAGTATAAAAGTGCCTAGCTCTGCATAAAAGAATTGTAAACATCCTGACATAAAACCAGAAAAGCTGAGGAGTAAATACAATATGACAAATATGATGTGAAAATCAAGAGCTTATCTAAGTAGGTGAATAATGGAAGAAAGACCAAGGATGTTAGTCTGTGCCTGATGGAGAGGAAAGTTGTTCTTCCTTAAGGTACCAAATAACTTGCACCCAACAAGGAGGAGAGAAACTGCTGAATTGCACTAGTCTGGAAAAAATCACATCAAATTTCTCCAAGGAAAAAATCACATCTATTTTCTCCAAAGGCGGGATAACAGGCTGGGTGGATGCAAAAGATGGAATAAACGTCAGGTCTTTCCTCTAAGGAAGGCTTCCAACATCATTTTATCTAACACTTTAATTGCAACATAAACACCCATCTGGATGAAACTACTGTAATTTTGGTGCAAATTTGGTTGAAAAACTGTGCTGCTTGATTGAAAGATTATATGGAGTGCAAAGCTCCATAGAGTTGAGTCTGAAGACCTCTGACACTGATATTTTCCACAGTAACATGCAAGAAGAAAGAGAGTGTTTACTCACTGCTTTGGTACCTCATCCCAGACAGGAAGGACTACCATAAATTGAGATGAGCATTCAGGCAATCTTGGGAAACTGGAACAGTGGTCCAATGTAAATCGAAGGCAATTATGTAAACACAAAACCAAAATTTCACCTTTGGTCCCACAACACACAACCACAGAAATCTGTAAAATATGTAATAAAAGCAAGAATTCTTCATTTTTATGAGGGTGAACAGCTAGGACAAGAAGTAATGGGACTCCATCACTTTAAGGGCCACTCAGATTAGATATTAGGAAACACCTTTTAGGTATTATAAAGTTAATTAAGGAGTGCATTAAGCTGTGTGGGTGAGCTGTGGAATCTCATTATGAATCTGTAGGAACAGGTTAGACAGCATCTGTTAAGAGCAGTCTGTTTGCTCAAACACTGTTAGAACCAGGAAGAGCTCTCTCACTCTGCCTGTGATCTTGCAATACCAGGGACTGAACTAAGGTATCATGAGGCATATACAGATGGAAAAGGAATACTGGAAGGATCTACCAAGAGTCCAATACCTCATTTATTACTGATGCTTTAGTTGTTGCTAGTTTTTACCTCTTACCCACACCCATGTTCATCTTTGCCTTAGTACAATGGCTGTTCTGGCAAGTACAGATTACTCCTTGAATTGCCCTCAAAGAGCCATTAGTTATATCTGGGAAACACAACATAAGATGTAGAACAATAGTGGTCTACCTAATGTTGACAGCTTACCATCTTCTAAATAATAATACAACTGTTGTTATTATTAATGCCTTTTACAGGAATTGCACCATAATTCCTAAAGTGCTGGGGTGTTTGACTAAGGCTTGCAAGCAAGCTTTTATGAGCTGCTTGTGCATTTATGAAGTCACCATGAATCTGTAACCTGCCTTTACAGTCGTACCAAGTGCATGCAAGGTCAACAGGGGAACTGTGAGCAGTTCTGCAAAACTGAAGATGAAGGAGTCATATGTTCCTGTGCTGCCGGCTGTGCCCTGGGCAATGACAAAACCTGCTTCTCTGTAGCTATGAAGCCACATTAATAGTTCATTCTGTGGGACACACATCACATCTGCACCACATTTGAGAAGCGCTGGTGTGTTGCAGTGCTGTTGTAGCATAAAGAATAATGTTAATTGCTCAGGTCTTTCACATGGCTTACTTACTAATAAGATCTTAGCTAAAGATCATAATGTAAGTAACATCAAATTATGCAGCTGTGAGGGATGTGTGGCAGCAAAAATAGCCCAAGAAATTATTCTGTGCAAGTGGGTGCATTCTCACAGGGGGCTGCAAAATCCACATCCCAGCAGGGGTAAAGCCAGAGCAGAAACTGGGGATTACAACAGGACTCAGGTTCCTTTCCTCCCAAAGACTGAAACAGGCCTTTCTTGCTATGGAGGATTTTGTTAGAAAGTAACAGCTTCGATTTTTGATTGATAAAAGTTGTTGATTTTCAAAGCCTCTGGGATGTGCTGAACACCTACAGATCCAAATAAGTAGAAATCCAAGAATCTTCTTTCTTTACAGTATATTGTTCACAAGGACTCATTTCAGTGGTAGTAACTGATTGCAGTTATTTCACTTATTTCTCCTCAAATAGGACCTGTTTCTTTTGAAAGGAATACAGTCTGCCTTTCTCTTTTCTTCTAATAACAGCTTTTTTGCTGTCAACATGTGGTAACCCAAATACATTAATAACTACTGACACTGAATTTAAATCCATCAGTTTTGCCTGCATTCAAACTGAACATTAACAATTACTAGTCATAGTCTATTCTTCTGTATCTGATATTTGTTGTAATGCCCTTTATAATTTAATACCAAATCACTGTCATGAGCTTATTATTCCAATCATAGAATACTTTATTTTCCAATACAAAATATTTATTAACAGCAGGTACATAACAATAATTATACCAATAATGGAAGATGTTTAAATACTTTGAAATACTTTGGAAATCCTGAATCCATTTGCCCACTTGCTCAAAATGGGCAAATTTTAGAAGAAAAGAGAATTATTTTCATTTTGCAGCCATTCTGATCCCTTTGCATTTATGAAGTTTTTGTTAACATCTTGAAAAATCTAGCAGAGCCAAACCTGGCAAGGCACCTGTATATCTAACTAGATTGCAAATGCTGTTGTCAAGGAGTTTTCCTTGAAATGTTAAGCAAGTTTTCTCTTGTTTTCGTGAAAGTTGATTGCCTGAATGTGACTTGTTTCCCTGCAAACCATTTTCCTCACTGCAGGTACCTAACTGCAACTCTAAAGGCTGCTTTTGACTGCAAAACCCATGTTTCAGCAAGTTTGAATAATGTCTTGTGGTGAGAACCAACATAAGATGCACTAAAGCTAGATGTACTTTACTGATCGTGAAACTGTCCCTAATACCAAGGGCTCTGTCAAACAAGCTCTGTTGAATGGCACTTCAATGGTAGAAATTGCTTTCCACAGCATCTGTCTGCCCTTCTGCTCTGCTGGATGTTACTGTCCCTTTCAAGTGACTTGGCTTGGTGCCTCAGGGACAGCAGACGCACCATGCGCCACAGAGATGGAAGACCATGGTCCTCCATGTCCTATATATTGGTTTAAATGAGCAAGAAGGGTGGTTCTGAGCTCTTGTGGAGGCTGATAACAGCAGCTGAGCCTTCACAGTGTGTGTTCAGTGTTACAGGCAGGGGTGCCTTGCTCTCAGCATGCCACACATGCTTCAAAGTCCCAGTACCACCCAGACAAGTATTAGCATTTTGGTTTTGCCGTTGCAGTCCAGTTCCCACATAAGGCTCAGAAATCATGAAGCTGGTTGGCAGAAAGTCACAGGAATCACAGGAAATCCAGATGCCCATTCTGAAAATGAGGAAGCCACTGAGGCCCTAAGCAGCCCTGTGGGGGTCACCAGGGAGGCTGGCATTTACCCAGCATGTCCCCATAGCAGGTAGGGAGCCTGGACTGGCAGACATTTACTCTTCATCATGCTCATCCAGCCCTGCTCACCAAGACAGCCAGGCTTCCCTGGTGTCAACATTTTGGGTGGATTTTTCCACTTTCCTGAGTACTGTGCTTCTGCACAGGTCTCCAACCCTGAATGATCAAGTGTCTCCATTTCAGCATGAAGCAAGTGCTGAGAGGGGGAGCTTTGGGGAGAAGTAGAGTAGCAGGTATGGGATTGTTGGTAAGTACTGCTCATTTTGACCTTTACTACAAAAAATAAGAAGCTGTCCCATGTTTTATTCTCCATACGCAAGACACTAAATTCTACCAAAGTCTACCAGAGCGGTACCAGAAGAACAAGACTTCTTCTTGTTCCTCGCTGCCTCATCTTATTTCTTGACTAACAGTGAAATACATGGTCAAATTTGTAGAATTGACAGTTTCTTTAAGCTTGGCTTGACCCAGTGTATCTTATATGTGTTAGAAGCTAAATACAAACTGGGAAGGTGTGTGGGCAGGTAAGGCTGAGCTGCTGTAGTTAAATTGATCTAACATTACACCTTTGTGCAATTTCCTGTGTTGGCCAAACCCGGAAGAATTCCACATGCCTCATTCAGATATTACCAATAATTGTTTTGACAGCATGTACTGTTCTGGGACTGTTCCATACTTGAAACCTCAAATACATTGTTTATTACTGTAATTTATTAAAAGGTAGCAAATTCTAGGCACTGAAAAATGGTGTTCTGAATCATAAAAATTGTACCCAACTGTTGCCCTGATTTTTGCAGTTCTGGATGTTGTCATTCTTCTGTAGCTAGTTTCTCACACTTTTCTCTGTAAACATGGTCATGTTATTGTAACTGTATCTTATCACTTACATTCCTTTCTCCTGGACACAGAACTTTGATGGACATTTCCTTTGACCACTGTGATTGAGGAAGAACTGATTTCCTCCAATGAATAGTAATTTCTAAATGCATATTAAAAATAAAGAAGGTGGGTCTTGCCTCCTTCCTTCCTTCTCTCTCATCCTGGTAACAGGTGCCTCTGTCTCTTCCTTTTGTGTCATTACTGCGACACCCAACCTACAAGAGTAAAGCAAAAACTGTGGTTGCCTAAACTCCAATTGACTCATCTTTTAATTCCCGAAGAGACTTCATACAAGTTGAGGAAGACCAAATACATATGTAAAGTTGTAAATTTTTATATACAGAATGTTGAAATTTTTAAAGACAATAAATATCTCTTTCCTGTTTAAGTCTGACTGTACTTCTTTACAAATGAGGCAAAATTCTTCTTTTCTGTGTTGAGGCTTTTGGTTGTGTATCATGAGTGCCATTAGGAATATTGTAATGAAGCCCAAAGTTTTATATCAAGGTTTTCATTGAGAGCATTATTCTGCTTGCAAAGTTCTGATTTTCAACTTGCTTGGTGTTTTGGCAGCTCTCTAAAACCCCTCTAAAAGAGGTATAAATTGCTACAGCTTCAGGATACAGGACTGGTCAATTTCATTTGTACAGTACAATGCCTATATAAGTGCAAGGAACTTTGGTCCCTTCTATTATTGAGATGCAACTTAGAATTGTTGGTATTGTCTTATTAGCAACTACTTTAATAATCTGACACAGGGATGCTGGACAAAGAAAAGTAAGAGCCAATGTGCAGAATGGAAAAAATAATTGCCCATGCTAAGTTTGATACAGAAACTTTTACCAGTAGCACAAGCCTTCTCAAATCGGAGGAGCCTATCACATTTTCTGAGGATGTTGTCCCAGCATGCCTTCCAGAAGACTTAGCTAGATACATTCTCATTAATTGGAATTGTCAGTGGCTTAGAGAAGAGATTTGAATGTGCATGGCCAGTCAAAAGAATGAAAGTGCTTCAAATCCCTTATGTGGACAGGGACTTTTGCAAGCTCGTCCAGCATAGCCCGGTCACAGAAAACATCTTCTGTGCTGGTTAGGATAAAGACGGAAAACATGTCTGCCAAGAAGATGGAGGAGACTCCCATGTAACTCAATAGAAATGGCATTTACTTTGGTACTGGTATCATCAGTTGGGGAGAAGGGTGTGGGAGGTGAGGGAAATATGGGGTATACACCAGCTTGTCAAATTTCCTATCCTGTATAAGGAGTGTTTTGACAGAAGACTTTAATGGATTTGACATTTAATAAACCAAATTGTCTTAGTCATCAGATCTGATCCCTAAGTGATATTTCCCTCTTTTTAACATGGTTGCTAAAATTCTGACAGTTTGTTCTACCTTTTAAGAGAAGCTATCTATTTCTTCATGGGCTAATGCCTGGTTTTCAGAAGGCGGGCTTGGACTTCCAGAAGGGCTTGCTGGTTTCAGACAATAATGAAATTTCTTCAAGTGGTTTAGAAACTCTTCTGTTCTTGCTGTGATAACCTGGGTTTGTCTCTTGGAGGCTTTGCCTTTGTGGATAAACCCATCTCTCATTGCAATGAAAGCTGGAACTAACTCAACATTTATGTGGCAGTACATGCTTCATAGAAACAAGTTGGACAAGGATAACATCAAACCAAGCCAGTACCAGAGTTGGACAGCATTTTAAAAGCCTTTGAAAAAGCTACCTAATTTTCTAGATTCATAAATGCATACAGAAAAAAACTAGAAAATGCCAAAACCACTCGTGTATCCACAAAAGTCTAATTAACTGGGCATGTCACTGAGTGAAATGAGTTGTTAGATGAAGCTCATTGAATAGGAAATATTTGGTTATTGTCACCAAAATCACTGCTGTTTTGAAACCTTGCTTTCTTTCTGTGATACTTTCTTCACCAGAGTTTTTGATATAATGATTTTGGCTATAATAAAGTGAATGCATTGCATACCTAAAAAATTACAATATTGTTGTATGTCATTATTTGTATAAAGTATTATTGAAATTATTCACAACTTAAAAGATTTTAAATCTACAAGGGTAACTAATATTTCAAGACTAAGAAAAGCCTAACTCTCTTATCAGCTGAAAATGAAATCCTCTGTCTGCCATATTTCAATCCAGAGAGAAAATATTATTTGTTTTGCGGCCAGTTCAGTGGTTTGTAAAAATTGTGAAGTACATACTGAGATATTTGAGCCTCTTCAGAAAATTTAAGTACTCTGTGTTGTACTTCAAAAAGTGCATCCATATGTATTTTGGAAGAGAGGAAAAAGAGATGTCACAAATTATATTGTGGCATAAAATGTGCAATATTTTTCTCATTCCCTAGCTTCATATCCAGTTTTCAAGTATGAAAGTCACCATTTTGGATTATTTTTATTATAGATTTTGTTGATCAGTGTGAAAGGAACAGAACAGTTACATTTGTTCTGCAGTAATCACTGTTCTGTTTCCCTACAAAAAAAATGCAAAAGCCCCACTCTGGAGTCTCTTCCATCGTATCCTCACCATTTTTCTCTGACACACATCAGGCTGCTAAATGAATTCAGTTCAGGAGTGACAGTGCATTGTAGGTCATGGTGTTCAAGCACAGATAGAAGTTCAACCCCTTATGGCTGCATGACTCCCTGACATCACTGCTCCAAAGGATATACTCCTGTGTCAATTCCCATAGGACCTCTGTTGACACCTCTGATTATAGTTCAGCCCTAAACTATGTATTGAGACAGCAAACCTGATATGTGGAACTGTGGGCCGTGCTCAGACCTGTCCCAGGTACTACAGGGAGGCCATAACACAGGGTTTGCACTTGCTGACCTAATCCCTCATTGCCATCCACCTTACCTCCCACCCAGCCCTCCACGACCACTTGTCCCAGTTCTGCAGCACTCCCAGTCTATTAATAACCAATTACAGAGGGCACAGACACCTTTGACAGGCTTTAATCACTGTCTTTAGCTCAACATGCATTCAGAGGGATCCATCATCTGAGCCTCTCCTTCCTCACTCCCCAGTTTGCTTTGCCAGGCATGAAACAGCATCGTCAACCTCCTCAGATGTTCAGTGTCAGATGAGAACAAATTCTGTCTGCAGGGACAGTTACTCCAATGGCTTAATTGCATGGAGGATTGCAATTCTCTCTCAAGACACATAATAAGGCACACACCATCTCCTCAGTGCTCTGGCTAAATGCTCTTTGGGTCCTTGTAGCAGCGCACTTGGCAGAAGCTGCTGCTTTTGAGCTTCAGGTTCTGGTGGGAAGAAAGCCAAGGCAATGCCCTCAACCTTCTTCCTCCAATATCTGAACCCTCTACCTGAGCTGTGGTAAAATCCCATATTTCTCTTGTGTTACCTGTACCCATACCTTAAGTCCCATATATGGCTATGCCCTGGGAAGCTCTCCCCTCCACTGGTCACTTTGAACTACGCGGTTTCCCATTGGGTGTTTCCTGGTCCCAGCTCTCTTTAAAAGAGCCCTGCAGGGCTTCCTTGGTCTCTTTCTTCTGAGTTAACCCAGCCACTTGGATATCTCTGGACTCACTTCCTGGACCCTCAGAACACAACACTGGATTCACAATAAATCGGCTGTTATCCCAGAGAAGAGCCCTCTGTGTAGTGTTTTATTCTCGTCGGCACTACCACACCTCGCCAGGGGAAACTCTCATCCTAGAGGAGCCAGCAGAAACAGGTTATCTGCAGTAACTAGAACTCTGTCCTTTGGGAGAGTTGTAAAACCATTGCAACTCATCCTGGCAGAGATTCCGCTCGCATAAAGGTGCTGTCGATACCTCGAGAGTGTCTGGGTTAAGCACCTTTAGGTCCTCACAGAAAGGATAGAATTTTAACTTGAGTCATTCTGGAAGATGTACTTTGAAACTTGAATAAGCTTTTTTTGCCATTCTGTTTCAATATGGACGGATTTTTTTTCCTGTCATAAATGCAGAAGTCAATCTCTGAAAGCAGTCCAGCTGTGTGACAGCTGCACAAGTCCAGAGAGTCCATGTCTTCTGTGGCTTGGAAACCAGGTTTATGACTGGCAGGAGCCAGTTCCACCACCCAGCCATATCTGTCTGGGCTGTGGGTGGAAGCTGCCAGGTCCAGTCTTTGCAATGGTGCTGCTGAGGTCAGGTCAGGACTTTCCTCCTGATGAATCTGTTGCAGAGGAAGTGACTGGCTGGTCAAAGGAGCAACTTTAATCATAACATCTGGACACAGCTGCAGGGCGGCTGCCCCATGTCCTCAGTGGACAGAGTCAGGCAGAAAGACAGAAGACCAGGAAACAGCACTAAAAGGTCTGAATTCCCGGTAAAGTCCAAACACTTTCTTATCTCTTCATTGTCCACTTCAGACTGTGTCAGTGTTCCAGGAGTTTGCCTGAAATATCTGCTGTTTAGGCTTCTCTGAGAGCCATCCTTAACCAGGTTGGGGCAATGAGATGTTACCAGAGAAAATTGGAAATAAAAAAAAATCTTCATCCATATGGCACAGATTCAAGAGTGATTTTGCTTAATTTTTCACAAGGGATGAGGCAATATTCCTCATCTGAGAGCAAAATTAAGCACCTTACTAAATCTCTTTATCCAGCACTGAAACTGTAAGTAGGAGCCAAAGTGTTACAGTGCTGTCTGCACATGCCCAGCCATCTTCTGGTTGTTCCATAGCCAGTTTTATTGATTGGACTTTTGGAAGGGAAAATAATTTTGAAATAAAAGTTGGGGAAAGGTAAAGAAGGTGGAAGTAAAAAAAGATTGTATTTTAATAAATGAAATATTAACAAAAATTGTTATTTTTAACAATATAGGCACAGAAACAGAAAATATCAGAGCTTGCATCTACAGAGATCATAGAATCATAGAAAGGTTTTGGTTAGAAGGAACCTTCAAAGATGACCTAGTACAACACCACCTGCCGTGGGCAGGGGAACCTCCACTAGGCCAGGTTGCTGAAAGCCCCATCCAGCACGGCCTTGAACACTTCCATGGACGGAGCAAATGTCAGAGTAATTCCAAGGTGGCTTTTGTTTTCACTGCCAGGCCATCAGGAGACTTGCACATCCTTGTGGGTAGACTCACAGCTTTGTTGTGAGTACAGCACCCACAGGAGAAAATCAGAGCTCCCTAGGGTTGTGTTACTTCCCCATGTTTGCTCTTCCAAGGTTTCCTGCAGTCTGTAACCAAACCACAAAGGCAGTGCTGATGCTCTTTTGAAACAGCTGCATGTTACTCCTGCTTTTAGAAATGCTGATGCACTTTGGATTTGGCAAGAAAAACTCTTTTTTTTTCTGCAGGTGGTGAACAGACCTGGCTGATGGCAGTCCAGGTGTGTAGCTGAAATCATTACCCATTTTAACTGCACTAAGCATTAACACATTTGCAGAGTATGTGTTTCCCCTTTCCTGGCTAGACAAAGTTCACCTGACACTTTTGTAGCTTCCCTACACACCAAGACCTGTGCTGCCTGTAATCATGCATGCTGCTAACCACTTTGCACACGAGGAGAGCCTACATCAGCATGGAAATGGGAGTAGCTTGTGTCACTCATTGCTAGCTTTTGATCAACACACACACGACCCCAGTCACCTGTTCTGGACCCTATAGTGTCTAGTCAGGCCTGAGGGATGCACTCCCATTTTCTTGTTCCTCGTCATCTTCAAGGGAGTATTTCTTCTTTAATTTGAAAACGCTCTCCCTTGATCCTGAATCTGCTTCCATGTTTTCTGTGCAAAGAAGAGCCTAAATCTCCACAGCATATTTGCCCCCAAAATTAACCCTCTGACAGAAGAACTACCGAGTTAAGCCACAGTAAGACCTGTGGCTTAACTCTTCATCTCTCTGGAGCTGACAGCAATTGCTGTGATTTACCTGCAGCTTCTCCAGGGCTCTTCTTTATGAGGAAAGACCAGCCAGGCAGCAGGCAGCCAGCCCTGGCTCCCTCCTGTTCCTCATGAGAAGGGATGGTGCTCTGGGAAGTCATCAACCCTCATGGCACAGAGCAGTTTTTGTCTTCAGTTTGTCAGGCAGATGAGTGACCCCCATGGGAAATTATGACATGAAGGACAAGGAGGTGGCTTGCTGTAGCCATGGGAAGTTTAGCAAAAGGGGAAACAGGGCTGTGGGGTTCAGCAGCATTTTGCCTGCTGCTCTATGCCATATTGGGATGGACAGGTATTGTCACAGGAATGCAGTGTTACACCTGCTCTCACCTCCTCACCCTGCTGGTTGGGACTCTGGGTAACATGGAGCAAGGACAGAGCACAGAGGAAGCTGGTAGGGAGCTGAGGACTGTACCACAGGCAGAATGGGGCAGGAGAGGAGGCAGAGGCAAGAAAGTCTCCAGGTCCATCTGCAGCACAAGTGCCTCAGAGCAGAGGGGCTTGGAGGGGCCCTTGCCAGTGCCTCACTTACAGTGAGTTGAGCTTTCCTGGGTCAACTTACATATCTTCATGTATATCAGAAAAAACCCACTCTTCTCTTCTGCCCACACAGTCCCAGAGCTGTGGTCTGGCAATGGGCACACAGGACCAGGGTGGAGGGCATGTATGAGGCAACACTGGAAGGGTCTGCTCCTTGTGGCACCCATCCCCAACTAATGCTGGCCCCGGGTGGCTGCTCGAGGCCACTCAGCGATAGTCTGGGAGTGACCCTGGTTTCCCGGGGGATGCAGCTCGCAGCTTCCCCAGACACAGGGTGTCCTCTGTTTAGTGCTGGCTCCTCTGGGTGAGAGCGAGCCCTGGGCTGATGTCACGGGCACAGGCAAGGATAAAGGCCAGAGAGAAGGGCTCTGGTGTGATTTCCAGCTCTTTTATTTCCTGGGGAGAGGCAGCAGGGAAGGCAGCAGAAGGTCCGGGGTCTGGGAGAGGTGACGCGAGGGTCCGTGGTCTGGGAGGGGCAGCGCGAGGATTGGGAAGAGCTGAAGGCTTCAGGGACCAGGCAACGGGCAGGGGGAAGGCAGGGGATTTATCGGGATACAAGCAGGGGAGAGTAACCAATTGGGGTGCAGGGATTTACATGGAACCAATGGGGAACTGAACAGCCATGAAGCTTCCAGAACATAACCTTACACAGAACATGAAGTAATACCTTAATTAACCAATAAACTGAAACATGTAAACAACATTGCAAGGGACACTGGGGTTGAGCCGAAAAGCTCACCCTGACAAACGAGTGTGGCTCAGACGGTGGCAACCTTGGGCTGAGTCCACCAGTTTTAAGCCTTGGGGCTGTGACTTTTGCCACATACACTGCTACGCCGAATCCTCCTCCTTCTTCTCTTTGCAGCATCAAACAACTGCAGGCTTTCTGTTTTCCTGGGCCTCCTGCTCCCTGTTTAGGGCAAGAGGTTGCAGAGATGTGAGGTGGAGGAGAGGCTGGAACTGCTCGTGTGAGCCTGGACCAGCTGTCACAGGGTGGGAGCACCATGGTCCACTTCAGCTTGAACCATATGCAGTGTCCCCAACACACAATTAACTGCTGTGCCTGTGTGCCACTCAGCAAGACACACACACAGAACTGTGGCTGCATGTCCAGCCATTAGTTTTCATATTTGCTTAGTGCAGAGGTGGTGTTTTCTGGTAAATAATTGCTTTCACTAGCTGAGGTGTGCATTTCCAAAAAGCATGTGATGAGTTGCTCAGGACAGCTGCCCTTGGCCTATCAGGCTGCAGAGGGCTGATGGCCAGCCAGGGCCCGTAGCGTGACATGGGTGGCATTGACATCATTGCCTGGGCAGCTGGTCTGCAAACCCACTTCCCCTGGGTCGCTGCACTGGGCAGGGAACAACTTCCATGTGAACCAGTTGCTAAAGCAGGACCATCTCCCTCAGTTACTCTGTTCTGAGGAACTGCTAAGATCATATCTGACACTGCCTGCAGGCTGTACTCTGGAATAAGTAATGGTCCAAGCAGAAGGCAATCCCCAAACAGGGCTGCAGGAAATAGGGTGCAGGAATTTGTAATGAAACATGTTGCCATGAGCTCTCTGTGGCAACTAAAGGAATAAAAAAAGAAGTCCCAGTAATTCTTTATAAAGAAAAGTGTGAGGAAAGGACTGGCCTTTTAAAACCCTCTGTTTATGAAATTTGCCATAGTCATATGAAAGTGAAAATGTAAAGCCTATTGCATTAATACAGAAAAAGCAAACTCAGTCCTACATGTACTGAGTACACTGTGGCCCATTCCTAAGGACACAGCTGCTCAGCCAAGGGAGACTTTAAAAAAACAAAAAGAACCACATAGTAAGAAAAAAATGTTAACCATGTTAACTAACATCTTGTAAGAACACAGCTTCTGAAGGTCTGTGTTGTTAATATTAACCAAATAAAAATAATTATCTTATAACTACAAGAGTTTCTTAATTGCCATAGGTTTAGGTTTGTGAAATGTAAAGAGTTTAAAAAAGAAAATAAAAAAATCTGCATGTCCAGAGTCTAGTACTGGGTTCTGCAAAGTCCTGTGCTGACCTCAAGTGGTGACATATTTTTCATGCCGAAGGGAGCCAGGCTTGCCGTGCTGCACACGCACGGGTTGATACTCATTTTCACGGGAAGGTAAAGGAAAGCAGGCACAGGCCATGGCAGGACTACAGCAGCAGCCTCCCTGCCAGGTGCTCCCCTGGGGATGGACAGCCAGAGGAGTGTGGAAAAGCAACACAGGCAGTGCCATGCAAGGCGAGGAGAGTGAGGTGAGCCTCCTGGGCACGGGAGGTGCTGTCTGAGCCCCCAGCACCCACTGGATGTGACCCCTGGCAACAGCTCTCCCTTCCCGAGCCAAAAAGCCTCTGGCTGGGACATGTACAGTGGGGCTTGGTGGCCTCAGGGGACTGGGGAGAGCATGGAGAGCTCATTTACTAAAGAAAGCTTGATCCACAGTTAACCAAAGAGGATGGGAGGCTGTATTAATTAGTTCTGCAGAAATACAAAGCAGGACAAAACAAATAGGTAAGGTCATGAACTGGCTACGAATAAAATCAAGCTTGACATAAGAAGGGTTTTAACTCCAAGTGAACTTCTGGAACAACAGCCCTGTGGAAACTGTGCAGGAAACCCCTCCCACAATGGAGTTTTAAAGAACAGGTTGATTATTTGCTGCAGGCATTAAGGTCCGTGATATGAACTGTAGCATCAACCCTGGGTTGGTAGGGACTGGCCTTGCTGAGGCATGTGATTTGCTTCCCTCACCTGCCTTGATACTCACTGAAGCTTGTTTTCAAAGCTTCAATTGATGGGAAGTGAAGTTTTATTTGGGGATTTACCCATGGATGTTCAGTTCAATTAAACTCTGTTAAAAGAACCACATACTCAAATAATAGCTGGGGATTTATGACATGAAAACACAGAATGGTCTCTGTTTCTAACTCAGATTAAATTAAAAAAAAAACACTTTTCCTCCCACCAGTTGGTGCTCTGAGTGTAGGAACGGTTTCCTGTGCTTCCCAGGCCTGTGCTGGGAACCAAAAGCCTCCCTGCATGCCAATAGATTTATCCTTCCTCTTGCCCAGGGCTGGGAAGCAGGGTCACCCCATCCACTGTGTGCATAACACATCAGCCCAGGGAGTGCTTCGGTCCTCTCCATACTTACACCTCCTTTCATGGACTCTGTGTGCCTGTGTGTCTCTGTGTGGCTGGAATCCTGACATCAGGAAAAGTTTCCCATGCTCTCTTTCATGGCTGAGCATTACAAACCTAAGAGTGAAAAAGAAATATGCCATATCCATTCAGATGCATCCCTAGGGGGGAAATCCCATGTTTGTGGGCTTGGTTGCTCCAAAAGCTAGTGGGATTTGCCCATTGCAGCTAAGTCTTGGCAAATGTTTTGTGGGGACAATGTATAAAAGAGCCACATCATGAAATTAATCTCGGAGGTCAGTGTCCAGCCTGTGCTTTGACATGGTACAAAGAAATGTTCATGCTGTTCATCTTCATCCATGTTGTGTTACTGTAAGTGAATGCTGGGGTGTGGGAGAAATACCCAAATCTTGGAGCAGCTCTCAGTGGCACTGGCAAAGGGCCCTGCTGTCACATGGAGAGAAGGGGCACTGTTGCACCACTAAGCAGGGGGTTGGATTTTTTGGTTTGGTTTGGGTTTGTTTTTTGTTGTTGTTTTTTTTTTTTTTTCCATGTGTTGACATTGCAGCCAGGATTTGCCCTTAGAGGCTTTGTTTTCTCATGGACAGCTGGACTTTAAACTTTAACATCTGTCCTGAAGCCATTTCCTCCAAGAGCTGCAGGAATGCAGGCAGGCGCCATTAGGCTCAGAGGGTAGCAATGGCAAGGTGCTCTTGGATAATATTCTTCCTTTTCTCTGCCTTTTTCCTTCAGACAGAGCAGACAGGTATGGCTTTTGTTTTGTTGCACCTTTAATTCTGATTTGTGCTGCTGCTTTTCTAAAAACACTAGTAATTTTGTACCTTGTATTATGTTCACTCTGTAGCACAGGGTGACATCACTGAAAATGGTCTGTTCCCTATGTTCCTTACATTTCTCCTCTTCATTGCATGCAGCTAAGTGAAAACTGCAGTAGACTAATGAGGCAATGTAGCTTTGAAGTACCATCATTTATGCCAGGGTAATATTTTGTCCTTCCTTACCATTTTTACAGTGTCCCAGATAACAAAGACAATTTTGTTTTATGGTTTTAGTTGCTGCTCTAATAAAAATCAGAGAGTCCTATGAAAGAGGATGATATGCATGCTTGTTATAGCTTGAAGAAATTTATGTTTCTGTATTAATCCTCCATGGTTTGTCAAAAACAAGGAGGAGCCAGGGAAGGAAAGGGAAAATGGTGATCTCTCAGGAAGGTCAACACAACCCGCAGCAGAAGTGCACTGCCAGCTGTGCTGGACGTGGTAGAACCACTACACAGCAGAAATGTGTGCTGGGGGTCAGATAAGACTTTAAAATACAAAACAGAGTCATGAAGCTTTTCTTTTTTTAATATCATGTGCAAGTCAGTTGCTTATGGGGTATCCTTCAAAAAGATAACTAAATATCTGTAGACAGTTTCAGAATAATTTTGCTATTGCTGTCACTTTTTCCAATTCTGTGATTATTGACTATTTCAACTGGCAGTGTTGGGCCTCCAAACACTGTACAAAAGAGAAAAAAAACCCCAAATATTCCCTGCCCCAACACATTTACTTTCCAAGCACAGGAGAACTGACAAATACATGCTGACACACACAGCCACATATTGCTTAATGTGGAAGACAAGGCTCCAGCGCGGCACCAGCTGCCCAGCTGGCAGGCAGTTTTTGTTGGAGCTATCATTTGCAAAGAGGAGTTTTAAGATGTGATAACTCTTGTGTCTTTGATCTCTCCTCCTCTATACTCAAATAAAAAAGATTACAATGTCTTTCACATAAAGGGTGGTATGTATTACAGCCCTCTTAACTATGAGCATTGCTGAGGGGTAGCTTTTATTTTTTCTCCTTAAGTGAGAATTGACTGAGAACTCAGCCATGTCACAGCTTTGCTTCTCAGCAAAAAAAGTTGCCATGAACTAAGACTGAAGAGCATCAGTTTGGATCCACCATAATAACTTAATACAACTATTTTTCACTTAATACAACTATTATCCACTTCTACCAATGAGTCTGAAAGCCCTATGCCATCTCACAAAATAGCCTCTGCCTTTTATGATAAAGTTTTTCCCCTTTCCCTGGTTGTGCCACAGCACTCTGCACTGTATGTCTCATGCAGTAAAATAATGTGCTGTGAAGGGCTTCAAATTCCCCCTGCTTGGGAATAAGTCAGACATTCCCTAAAAGTAAAAGGTCAAGACTCCTCAGCTGAATTTCAGCTAAGAGAGTAGAGCTCTTTAAGTATGTAAACCCAAATAAGCCAAAACTTTTTAACTTTAAAAACAATGGTAGAAGTATGTAAGGACATGGATCTAAGTACTTACATCAGTGTTCTGTCATCCAATGTTCCAGTGTTTATATCAGCTGATGATGCAAACAGCGTTATCAAGAGACAAAGGCGTGGCAGTTCCCACCTTCTGGAGGAGGTCCTTCAAGGCAGCTTGGAAAGAGAATGCCTTGAAGAGAGATGTACACATGAAGAAGCAAGAGAAGTCTTTGAAAATGATGAAATGCTTGTAAGTATTTTGTTTTTCGGCATGCATAATAAAAATTGCTGCCTCTATCTTTTACTTGTCAAACACAACTTCATAGTCTGCTTCATTTGTTTGGATTTCTCTCCAAGTGAAAGCTTCGCACTTTCCATCTCAGCAGGTAGAAAGCGGGTGTCTTCCATGGACAAAATGGAAATGAGGAGGTCAACTCTGACATTTTTCAAGTCCTCTCCTGAAAATGATGTGTCATGCTCCTTATGCTATTAAATCATATGGTTGTTTTCCCATCCTGACCACACACAGAAATACAGTTTCAGCATCCCTTAGGCACTAGGAGGGTCAAAGAGGTATTGGTCAGCAGAAGAGCACCTGAAGGGCAGCACAAAGGAATTCCAGCCACTCCAGCCAGTGGCTTCATCAAGGCCCAACTCAAATGCTTCTATGCAAATGCACAGCATGGTGAATAAATGAGGAGAGTTAGAGCCTGCAGGGCTACAACCTTATTGACACTGCAGAGACATGGTGGGACAGCTCCTGTGCCTGGAGTGCTGGAATGGAAGGATACAGGCTCTTTAGGAAGGACAGGCAGGGAAGATGAGGAGGTGGTGCCCTCTATGTCAATGACCATCTGGAGTGTGTGGAGCTCTGCCTGGGGTTGGATGAGGAACTGATCAAGAAATTACAGGTCAGGAATAAGGGGAGAGCAGGGACAGGTGACAGCACAGGAGGGGTCTGCTACAGGCCACCCAGCCTGGAAGATCCAGTAGACTTGTCCCCTTAGAGACAGATAGGGGCGGCCTCACGTTCACAAGCCCTGGTTCTCTTGGGGGGCTCTGACCACCCTGATATCTTTTGAAGGGACAACACAGCAGGGTGTGAGCAATCCAGGAGGTTGCTACAATGCATTGATGATAGCTTTCTTCTCCCAATGATAGAGGAGCCAACAAGGAGAGGTGTCATGCTGGAACAAGGAGGGGCTGGTGGGAAAGGTAAAGCTCGAGGGCAGCGTAGGCTGCAGTGACCATGAAGTAGTGGAGTTCAAGAGCAGCAAGGAGGGTGGACAGCCAGCTTGCTACTCTGGACTTTGTGAGAGCACACTTTGGCTTTCTGGGGATCTGCTTGGTAGACTACCTTGGAATCTATTCCCTGGTGGGAAGAGGGGCCCAAAAAGGCTGGTCAATATTTAAGGATCACCTCCTCCAAGCTCAGGAGTGATACAAACCAGCAGAAAGGAAGTCAGGCAAAAACATCAGGAGGTCTGCATGGATAAATAAGCATTTTCTGAACAAATTCAAACACAAAAAAGGAACCCTACAGTGGCTGGAAGCAAGGTAGCCTGGGAGTGATGCAGAGAAACTCTTTGAGCAGCCAGGAATCAAGTTAGGAAAGCCAAAGCCAAATTAGAATTAAACCTGGACAGGGATGTCAAGGGCAACAAGAAAAGTTTCTGTAAGAATGTCAGTAGTAAAAGGAATTCTAGGGAAAATGCGGACCTTTTCTAGAAGGAAATAGGAAAACTGGTCACTAGGACATGGAACAGGCTAAGGTGCTCAACAACATTTTTGCCTCAGTCTTCACTGGCACATGCTCCAGCCACAGCACACAAGTCACAGAAGCCAAAGGCAGAGACTGGGAGAATGAAAAGTCTCCCACTATTGGAGAATATGTGGTGACAGGACAAGGGGGAATGGCTATAAATGGAGGGCATGTTTATATTAGACTTTAGAAAGAAATTCTTTATTGTGTGGTTAGTGAGGCACTGGAACAGGCTGCCCAGAGAAGTTGTGGATACCCCACGCCTGGAAGAGGTGAAGGCTGGGTTGGATGGGGCTCTGAGCAATCTGGTCTGGTAGAAGGTGTCCCTGCCCATGGCAGGAGGTTTGGAACAAGGTGATTTTAAGGCCCCTTCCAATCCAAACCATTCTGTGATTCTGTGATTGGGAAGCAATGCACCAGCAAGTAGTGGTACCTATAGACAGAGGCTCACTTCACGAGTAGCTGCAAATTGCCTTGCACAAGGGGCGTTCCTGATGTGTACAGACAGATGTTGTGCTCTTTAATGGGAATCTGGAAGGAGTATTTGTTTGAAGGGAAAGCACAGGAAACAGCTGTAGGTCTGCCCATGGGCAGCCATGGTGCTTTGGGGAAGGGAGGGGTGGGGAGAGGTGTCCCTTTGGAGAAAGCAGCATCAGGGTCAGCTGCAGCACCCAGGGAAATGGGCACACAGTGGTGGTGACCAGCATTGGTGACCTGCAGCTCTTCTTTGTGTTGACCCCTCTGCCTCCAGCAACACCTGCTGGGGTCCAAGTGGGATGGGACAGGATGGGGTCACTTCCTAGGCTGTTGCACACCAGAGAGACAATAGCCAGCCAGATTTTTCAGGAAGCTGCATTGCTAAAGGATCCAGCTGTTCCTCTCTGGCCTGTGAAGTCTTTCTTTGCCTTTATAGCTTCTTAAGAAAAAATAAAGTAAGCAGTAGGAAAAGCCCCTCCCTTCTCATGCATATTTTGCTAGCAGGGCAGAAATTGTAGTTGTGCAACTGTGTAAACATTAAAATGTTGTATATATTCTCTCATAACATGTTTTTGTTTTAGCAAAATATTTATGGAATATTACATTACTTGCATTACTTGAGAATTAAAATCTAATTTCCTTTTTTTTTTTTCTTCACCTAGAAAATGTTTTGGGATGTCTACCATGGTAAGCTGGCCTCTTGATTTCTCTCCTTCAAGCACCATCACACTATGATGGTCGTACATTATGATTCAGTCTAATACTGGTTTTCTAAGAGTTTTTAGGAATTTATTCCACAAGAAACCTCCAGTCTCTCTTTGTCATGTCTGTAGTAAAGCAGAAGGAAAATCTTCATGGAAAGGATTTTTAAAAAGTAATATATAGGAAAAAGCATTTAAAGCTGCAAAAATAATAAAAGTGGAAGGTGAGTAAATGTTGTCATAGTAAATAGGCTACTTCTTTTCCTGAATCTAAGGCTGCTCTGACACAGCCTGGGACATGAGAAAGTATGTTTTGCTGACACAACAGAGCAGCACAGCTTTACAAGCAAAATCTCCCAAATACAGACCTGGCACTTAAACCTGAGTGACATAAACAGGTATTAAAAGCTACCGAGATTTTAATGTGTACAAACTCTGCACACTGGCATGGTGTGGTTCCCTGGCAGCTGTCAAGGCAAGAAACAAATCTGTAGAAACTGAGGGCCTGATGTAACTAAATGCCACCTGAAAAAGGAGACTGTGGCACCAGCTTATGGTGACTGTGCCCTATTCCCTCCCTCTTTTCTGCATGCCTCATCCCAAGTTTATCTCTTGTTTTTAATTTAGCTATTATTAATTTCTGATCTGAGGTTTAACCAGTGGATAAGGAGGTGGCAAAAACAGCAGTCAGTATGAATTTTCTGCAGAAGACACTAAACCACTGAGCCCTGGGAACCACTGCACAGAAGAATCCCATCAGTGCTATAAATGCTATGAAGAATGATGCTAAATATCTGGAATTTCATTACTTGTGTGAGGGTGGGATTGACTTCTAATTTGAGTCATTGGATGTTTGCACTGAACATGTCTTGCAGGCTTCCACTCCAGTCTAGGAAGAGAAAAGGGCAACCAGCTCAGGATGGTCCCCTGCAAATAAGCTTAGCCACAATCAGGACACTTATGGACTTCAGACTCAGGGGTGGCTTTCTTGCTGTAATTAAAAGCCACATGTTCTGTCTTCTTCCTACAGGACAGCAGTGTGTGTTTCTTTGTGATGTCTTCTCTAACATTTTGAAGAGTGTTGCCTTTGAAAAGAGGCTTCATTCTTCTTCACTAAACAAACAATTTTTTTCATCCTGTCCTCCAATAATCTCATTTTCTAGACCTCTGATATCCATATTGCTTTTCCCTGAAAGCCCAGAGTGCAGAGGATAAATCTGCATTGGGAATAAAAGAAGGCTGGGCACCCACCTAACTGCTGGGTCACCAACTGGCTCTATTTTGTACTGCTCCACCCTTGTCCTTTAAGTCAAAACTGATGTAGTGGCATCTTGCTCGATGTACGCTGTCAGGGCACTTTGCCTGAGGTCACACTTGTTGCCAGTGCTCTTTTATTAATAGTATAAACTTAGACTTTGACAATCTCTCTATAAACATCACTTTTGGAAAGTTTTCTTCATGCCTTATAGCAGTCTGTGTTTTCTGGCTCAGTTAATGTCAATGTCATCAGAGACATTTCTATTCTGTGACGTTTACTGATTCCTCTTAGGTCCCTTATCCTATAATATGATTAGATTTAAATGGTTTGAATTATTTGATCTTGAAAAATGCATGTGGGTTGTTACTTGCCACCTTTTTATTTTGCTGGGTGCTTACAGTTTAATCATTCCAGTAGCTTTCCAGTAACAGATTTCTCTATATTTCCTTGAATCTTCTCTTCCCTCCTTTAACAAAGCTAGGTGCTGGAGTTACTTTCTTTCCAGCATGCATTTCAGAGTCTTGAAACCATCTAACTGCTTCAGGCTGCAGGTGTAACCCTTCCCTAGCTCCAGCAACCCACCACTGCTGCTGGAAATCCTCACTCCTCTCTTCTGCCTGCTAAGCTGTGCAGGTGACATTCCCCTAACCCATCCAAAAAAATGCCCATGAGGCTTAAATTTTGCTGGGATATGCTGGTGGCATCTGACTGCAGAGGTGTTGAAGGTGTTAATTCTTTCAGCCATTGTTTTAGTACATCTAACACTCAAAGATATGTGTGCTCATAGTCTGAGCAGATGGTGATTGGTGGTTTTTTCACAGTATCAGGCAGAGTTTTCACCCTTCCTTCCCTGATACCAGCTAGGGCAGCCTGCTGACAAAGTTAACCTCTTTGAGGAAGTGTTGAATTTTAGAAAGGCTGGACAACATGTCCCAGGTTAGGCTTTACTGGCTTGCTCACTGATAGCCTATGGCTACAATAAGCAGTGGTTAAGCATGTTTCCAAACTCTTTTGGAGTCATTCCCATGGGCAACTTGAAGAGAAACCAGCAGTGCTTGCCTGATGCTTCACTCTGTGAAGTAAGAACACCCTCTGGTTTAAATGTTCAGTTCATCAGAAAGACTAACCTTGCTAGTGTCTGAACTGCTGTATAATAATTGTACAGATATATAAAAGCTATATTTCCTCCTATTTTAATGCTGCTTGCTGTACACGTGCTATATATTTTTTATGCCAGCCTTTTCTATCCAGTGCGTATCAACTCTCAGCCTAACACAGGAGATGTAAGACACCAGTCTCATACTACGTTTGTAACAAAGCATGAACTGTAACTCACTCCTTTTCCCTGAATCAGAGCATCCATCCTCCAGAAGAAGGCTTTGCCTCTGGGCAGCTCCCAGCCTCTCTGACAGAGGCTGCAAGAGTGCCTGTGAAAGCAGACTAGAGCTGAAGTTATCTGAGGAGCAGTTCAGTGAGACTTAGCCCATTTCCTTCCAAACCGCTTTCACGACACTTCTCTGAGCAGCTCACGTGCTGGGAAGGGGGCTGTGTAATTTGGGGTCAGAAGTGGTGGTGACTGATCCCTCTCCATTTCTCCAGGTGGCAGGAGGTGCTCCTCGAGCCCCTGCCAGCACAACGGCGTGTGTGAGGACAGCATCCGCGGCTACACCTGCACCTGTGCCGAGGGCTACGAGGGAGAGAACTGTGCTTTTGGTAAGGCACTGCCCCCCTTCTGAGAAGCCCCATCCTCTCCTGTCCCAGGGTGACCCCATGGAAGCACAGACAGCTCTCCCATTGTGCCAGTTGCCAAGGGTCTGGTTGGAGCACGCAGCTCTTGGCAGAGCAGGAGGGATGGAGGGATGGAGGGGTGTGTGCTGCCTGCCTACCAAACGTTATGGCACCCCGAGGTTACGCAGGCTGTCCCAGCCCCACGAGCCTCCCTTCTCTGGGGGTGCAGCAAATCCACCTCATGGGTGCACCCCAAAGGGAGCCCTGCCACCGCCACCTGCACCACCTGGCTGTCTGATCTGCTGTGGGCCCAGGCAGGGTGTGACCTGAAGGACCACGGCTGCAGAGCTGGGGTGGCTTTCCAGCCACCTCGGTGCCTCTGAGGCCACACACACCCACAAGAGTCCCTCGGGACAGAAGGACTCCAGAAGACAAACCATTTCCAGTGGAAGTGAAAAGCATAAAGCAAAACAGATGCTTTCTGGCACATGAAAACCCTGGGCCAGATACTACATCTTTATATCTGCCAGGTTCTACTTTCCAGCCCTTACATCAGTATTTCTGCTGGTTCAGAGGTTCCCTGGGGTAGGAGACGCCCTGGCTGCAGCAAGGCAGGGTCATTTTCTGCATAAGGGGTGTGACTGTGACCAGCTTCTGGGGGAGCACAGAAAGTGACACAGCTTGGACCGGTGCTGGGAACTAGATCTGCTCTCGGGGAGCCACGTTATGCAAGGTTTTTGCTGCTTTTCTACCTATGAGCTAGATCAAACAGCTGTTGCTCTGTGCTAAAGCTTAAATGTTTGCTCAGCTGTGGAAGTTGACCGAGCATGTTTCAAAGTTTATACTCCCTTTCTTTTTTTCTTATCTTTGGTGGCTGATAATTTAAACAAGTGTGCAAAATGAGAGCTATGAGTTTTTTCCTTCTCAAAACCAGAAACCTTAGCTGCCTTCCTCCTCAAGCAATACTTGTCTTCTTAACATGTGGATGAGTTCCTCTCGCTGCATACACTTAGTGTTTTGCTTAAAAATCCATGGCATCCTTACATGGGTTCACATGGAAGGCCCAGTTTGACCCATGGCTAATGCTCTCCAGAACTCAGAGGTGCAGTGTCTGGTGCTGGAGGCAGCATAGTTTGCACTGAGTTTGTGGATGCTGCAGAGACTCTGTTTTCTTCAATTTCTGCTTAACAATGGAAAAATAATGTGGTGGGAAATACCACCAAGCCAGAGTCCCTACCCACCTCCACACAAAGTGAATAAAAATTAAATGTAGAGGGGACTCAAGCTATGAAAGGACACTCCAGCTGAACTGTTACCTATGATTTTCCTCTGCTTGTTCTGTTTAGCTAAAAATGAATGTCACCACCAGGCAAAGCAAGGATGTCAGCACTTCTGCTACCCAGGAAGTCACTCCTATCGCTGTTCCTGTGCTGAGGGCTATGAGCTTGGGAAGGATAAAAAGCAGTGCATTGCATTAGGTAGGTGTGAGCATGGAAGCACAGGGGGCACCTGTTCAGGGCTGGGGTGGGCAGGCCACCATCTGATACCCAGATGTGATCAGCCTGCTTTGAGGCTCAATGAGAATATTACTAGGTAGGAAAAGGAGGAATCTAGGGACCAAAGATCCAAAGAAATGGTAAAAGAAGTGGTATTTGATCAGAACATTTAAATATGAATCAGCAGAGAGGACTTGCATCACCCTACACATCACTCACCAGATCAGGTTTTTCACTCCTGTGTTTGGTAGAGTGTATCTGCTGAACACGTTTGTTTGGGAATGAGGTTCAGTTGATTCCCATCAGACATCCAAAGGTCTGATAAATGAAGGAAAACATTTCCTGCCATATTAATTAATTTGAAGCAGTAACCCTTTTCATTTTTTCAATCTCATACTAGTTATCTCATTCAATCTCATTCCCTTATACAGTAGGTCTACTAAAACTACAGTACACTCAGACCTGTGCCTGTATTAGCAAGTGGGGCAGCCAAAAAGTTCAGCTGTAGAGCCATGTTTTTGGTGATGAAAGCCTGAAGTCCACAGTCAATACCCACTTTGGGTGGGCTTTACACCAAGCTAGCTTAGTTCAGTCATGTGTACTAAGCACTGATTAGCTGTGAGAGCATGTTATCTGTGCTTCTGGAGGGTGTCTTCTGGTTTAGCTTCACCTGAACAGGATCCAGTCTGTATGACCCAAAACCAAAGCAACTGGAAGTGTGACAAATGCAGATAACCAGGTGATACAACTGAAAAGCAGGTGTTTTGTTTGAACCAGACGAGAAAGGCATGCATGTTCCTAGAATGACAGCTGCAACAAGGATTTACCAGGATTTACCTTGTCCAGACTGGGCCACAGTTATCAGGTATTTGACACAATTAAAATACAGGATATAAAGATGAGAAAACAAGCTGTGCTGATGGTTATCTGGAGAGGAAGCCTCATTCCATGAGTTACAGGCACAGTTAGATCTGGTCACTACAAGCCTAACGCAATGACACAAAATGTTCAGCCCATTGCTAAACTATGATGACTACACATGCCAAACAAATTATTCCAGTTTTCACTGACTGAAAAATTGCCATTCTCTTTTTCCTTTGTGCAAAAACAGAACCCCAAACTCAAGGTGGAACAATAAGACATTTGCAGGTATTAGCTATCTTAAAATGATACAGCATGAAGGGGTATTTTTTTATACATATTTATTTTGTAGATGAATGTGCATGTGGCAGACTTCAAGGCAGTGATAAGCTGTTAAGTGAAACCAGGAAGAAAAGTGATGAGCGATTTCCTTGGCAGGTATTTCTAGGAATTCATGAAACCCATCACTCAACCTCACATGGACAGTGCTATCTATATTCTTTCTACATTTTCTTAGGTGCTACTGCTGAACTCAGAAGGGAAAGGCTACTGTGGAGGAGTGTTGCTAAAAAGTAACTTTGTGTTGACCACAGCAGAGTGTGTCCTCCTGCACAGCCATTTTGGAATCAGGGTTGGTGCTGGTAGGTGATCCAACACTTTTTCTCTTGCTGCAGCACAGTTTACTATTGACAAGCTAAATTTAAAAGAAGCTTACCAAACTTCTTGCTGCATGAAAGCATTGTTAAGGGAAACAAACATGCTGTCATTTCATTGAAGCACCTCAGTCAGGAATCTAAGCTAGAACTACAGCTGCCCCATTCTCCCCCTCACAAGCCAAGCAGAGACATCTGCCTCTCAGCACAGTTCAGAACTCAGCACCCCGGGAACAGCTAAACATGGTGCATTTACCAGTGGCTTTCATTTCGTATCAGAAATCACTTCAGTGTTGGGTATTTGTCCTTCCTCTGAAATTATTCATGTTTCTACACAGCATTAAAAAGCCACCAATGCATTATTCCTTGTTTCCCTTTACTGCAGCAGTTTTGAGGACGAGCACCTTTAATTTCTCTGCTGCCCATGTTTCCCAGCATGACCAGCCAGCTGCCAGCTTGCATGCAACTTCCAGGTCTCTGATAAACTATTCCTAAGAGCAGTGAAATGTCATTGCTTCACAGGGCCTAATGGAACAAGTGGAACTGGGAAGATAATGCAGGTTAGTGAGACACACATACACATCCGGTACGACGAAGACACTGGCGAGAACAACGTTGCATTAGTACAACTTGAGGAGCACGTGGAGTGTGACAATTACCACCTTCCTGTATGCACCCCTGAAAGAGACTTTGCAGAACACGTTTTAATTCCAAAATGGGCTGGTACAGTCAGTGGTTGGAGAATAGAAGGTGATGAACTCCAAGGTGATGAGCTGCAGGTTTCCTACCTTCCTGCTGAGGACTGCAAACAAATGCTCAACATCAGCCTCACCAACAGGCAGTTCTGTGGGCACCTCCAGGAGCCTGTAGACACTCGACTGGCTGGAGGAAGCTTTTTGGCTACTGAGTATAAGGGCACTTGGTTTCTGACTGGTATCCTGGGATCTTGGCCAGTAGAAGACACTGACTGGGAAACACTGCTAGTCACCAACACTGCAAGGTATATGATATGGGTTAAACAAAAAATTAAATAAGACACAAACACAACCAACTCTCAAGCACCAAAACCCTACCAGTTGTTGCAAGGAAACATATGGATGCAGCCAGTACACCTATTTGACTCTACTACAATTTGCAGCAATGAAAGTTGCAACAATGACATGTATTTAACTCAAATTTATACAGAAAAGCCTGTCTGTCATTCCTTCTTCTGCTGACACACTACTGTGAAAGTCATGATGCAATAAACCTAGTTATTTTACTAAAAACTGATTTAACTTGGGATTTCCTAGACCTGTTCATACTAAACTCAAAATGTTCAATATTTCTCTGTGATTTTAAATGCTGCTAGTCCCCTGAGGTTTGATTCAGCCAATTCATATTCTTATTTCAGGATGCATACAAGTAAAACTTTTAAAGACCAGGGGAACATCAAGCTTTTCAATGTCTATGTTAAGGTAGGACTTGACACTTCCATCTCACTAAAAAATGCTTCCCCTCATACATGGAACCTATGTTTTCCCTTACGAAAATGTCCATGTCAGTCAGAGGGCAAAATTAAACCCACCTGTCAGACAGAGAAAAAAAAAGTTTTATTTCCTTTAAACATAATTTGAAACCCCCAAAGTACAATCTCATCAGTCTGGATGAAGTTATATTGTACCATCCCCAATCAAACCAACCCCCCAAGGTAGTAAAAATTAAAACTCTGGATCCAGTGGTAGTGTTTTCCCCAGAAGCAAAATAAAAGAGAGTATGGATAATTTAGCTACATCAGCTTTGGTTCATCATAAAAATAATAAAAAAACCAGAATAAAACAAAACAAAAATAAACAAACAAACAAAAAAACCCCCAAACAAACCACCAAAAAAAACCACCACCCCAATCCCTTCTGTGGGCACCTACCACATTTACTTGAACTCAAGTATTACTGACACAGTAAAGCTTCTGGTGTCAAACACTTCCCTAGTTTTTAGAAAAAGCCTGAAGGGAGTATTTAATACCAGCAAGATTAATGAGAAGACTTTAAAAAAATGGAAACCATATAAGAAAACATTATTTCCATTATGAAAAATGGATTAACACAAGTAACAAAGGCTGATACTTCTCTCTGAAAGATAAATGCAAAAATAGTAGCACAAAGTACTTTATAAAAGCTTTTAAGTAGTTGGAAGAATTTGGAATGCTTTGCTTTATTTCCTCATGAAATACTTGGACTGATCCACAAACCCTGTGGAAACTACAGTTTGAAAGTCAGCATTTCACTCCACTGCACACTTTGTAACACTGGCAGCCTTGGTCATTCTGGGAAAGGAGCCACAAACAGTTCCTGGTATTCCAGTCCTGGCCACGAACCAGGTCATTCCCAGTGCTCTTGGGGTGATCAGGAGCAGTTCCACTGGGAAGCCCAGTACTGAGAAATACTTGCAGGGCTAAGGTGCAATACTCAACACACTGTTGACAGTGGAGGAAATGGGTTCTGCTTACTGACCACAAGCTTCTGATGCTGATGGGATATGTAGCCTTTAATGTGACCCTGGCAGAAGGAGAAAAAGGCAGCGTTAGGATTGGAAGCTGCTAACACAACCCCTTCAACCTAAGCAAACATCTACAACCTAAGCATAGCAAAGCTGTGTATGCTCAATCAGCACTGCACTACTGTACTTAATATCCATGAGGGTCCAATTTATGGAAGTGGGTCACCTTGGAGAGGAAGCAGACTGAGGTGTCAGACTGAGAGCCTCTTGCCAGGGCCCCCTACAGCTCTGCTTACAGTGCTTCAAAGTGACAGAGCTCTAGAGAAGTGTTTCTACATTTACTCTTGTTCACCTTAAAATGAGGATTTTAATCAATTAGTATTCCATACCTAATAAACTAAATGACAGTTCTTCCTTTTCAGTCATAGTGTTGTAACACTTTGAGAAAGAAATCTCCCAGTGATCTAGACCATACCAGATAATATTTCAGAAACAGAAAAGTGGTTCATTTTCTTGCTGACACTGCAATGATGCCCAAAAACCTCTGGTTTAATACAAAGTCTTTATCCATTCATGAGTAGTGGAGATGCACTCAGAGTAAAAGACAAAATGTGGAACAAAATGAAAGAAATCTGGCTTTCTTTTTTGTTCTAATTTTAGAAGATCAAGAGTCTCCTACTTCAAATGCAGAACAAATCCTTTTTGGTCCCAGTTAAAATGTTTGTATTTTTAAATCACTATTTATGCATATATAGAAATGTCAGTACTGGATTTGTAATGTAAAATTCAACTTCAATTTTAACTGATTCCTGCAGAAAAAGGCAGGAACTATAGGAAGTCCTCAGGGCAAAAGAAAACATTTCACCTTGAGCACAAGTCAAATCAACCTTTAAAATGCAAAAACCTCTGGGATTACTGATGTGTTTTTGATCATAAACTTTTATTCTCTATCTATTATTTTTTTACTGTCAAAAGTCTGGAAGGACCAGACAACTAGTGGTGAGCACATACCATATATATAAGGTTAGCTAAAATGCACTGGACTTCATCAATATCAACATCATCTACTTGCATAAACTTCAGAGCAATCAGAAAGGCGTCTAGAGATAGCTGATGGGTTTTGAGCAGTAAATATCTGGAAGAAACAAAAGAAAAAATGTGTTATTGAGAAATAATCACTTAAAAGTTCTGGTTCTTATCAAAACAGCCTTTCTACAATAAATTCTCTCTAACAGGAAGCCAGCTCTCTCAGAGAGAGCTAAGGAGCCTACCTCAGTCCCTGGTGAAACCATATTAAATTTGCTTTTGCAAAAATGTAGGTTTGTTATGCTCACACTTTCTTGAAGAGATTTCTGTATGTGATGATTTTCAGCTTCTCAAGGATAAGAAAGATCCCACATCGAATAAAGAAGGTCTCATGCTTTGTGAGAGCATCATTCAGTAGGAGAAGATTTCCTTCGCTGCAAGGAAACAAAAAAATGAGGTTTCACCAAATGAGAACAGAAATTGTCTGACCTGGCAGGAATATTCCTCCCTTGTCCTCCTCAATCATCCCAAAAAGGTACTTAAAACATTTTTGAACACAAAGCAACAAAAAAAGCATCATACCTCACAGACTTTGTTACTTCAGCAAACTGCATAAGGTCATACTTTTTTAAGAGCTGAACTGTTGGCATATGGCCCTGAAAAATAAATGGATTCCAAGTTTTCCAGGGTAAAGTCAAAGGCATTTTAAATAGAATCCTGTAAGCTATAAAAAAAAATTGTTAAGAGAAAAAGAGGAATGTTTAACCACTTTTTTTTTTGGTACAAAGTAAGAAGTGAATAAAAGTATTTGTAAGACAACCCTTTGTCCCTCTCCAACACCTGGTAGCTCAATTCACAATAACTACTGATTTATCACCATTTTAGGGAGTATTAATACTTAATGTTAAGGAACAGTTATCAAACTGTAAAATCAACATCCTGTGACATGAGGCCTTGGCAGATTCAAATTTTATGTCATGGCTGTATGATCTAATCTGCAAGCAGAAGAACCGTGAGAATCCCAAGCATTCCCAAGGGAATACAAGCAGTGCTTCAGCCCTGACAAGTACTAGCTCAGTCTGTACCAGATCTTTTTCTTCTCTATGCCTCCATGCAGAAATAAAAATGTTCTCTCAAAAAACAAACACCACCACCATGCCCACCCCCCTATCCCCCCCCCAANNAAAAAACAAACCCCCCCCCCCACCCCCCCCCCCCAACCCCCCCCCCCAAAAAAAAACAGAGAGAGAAAGATTAAATTTAAAGAAACAAAATTAATTCTCATTGCTAGATCAGGTAACACTGAACCATCTACAGAATCAAAAAGAAACTTTGATTTTATCCCCTGCTCAGCAAAGATCAGAATGCACACTGACTTGGTCAGACTTTAAATTTAGTTACATCATGCTAAACTGTTGCTAACTCCTTTCCTGGATGGAGGATTAGCTGAGAGCAGAACTGAGCTGCAAGTTTACTGAGAGCTGCTAGGAACAAAAAAACAACATACAAGCTATTTTAGTACAGTTTAAAATTAGTGTTAATATTTGGGCTCTGATTTCAAAAAGCAACTGTAAGAACAATGATCTTTATCTAGTTTCTTTAGTGCCTCTTGTACACTAGAACTGCTCCAGAGAAGTCACAGTAATTCTAGGCACTAAAAGACTCACCAGTTCAAGGCACCCAGTCAGGACTGGGAAAAAGTTTTTAGGAAGAGTGTTAGTACCTTTTCCTTTATCAACCCTAGCATTGACTGATCTGAAAACAACCAGTAAGAAAGTCAATAAATAAATAAGGGAAAACAGAAGCCAATTATCATACCCATGATACTTCCCCTTTATCCACTTGACATAGCAAGGGACTGAAAGGGAGCACTGAATGGAAAAGGGAGAGTACTCACAAACAGGTCAGGGGGAAGGGGCAAGATGGTAATGCAACAGAGGCAGGTGACAACAACATTCTCCATGGCTAACTTTGGTCACAGGGCCAGAACAGGAAACTCTGAAATCTAGTTTTTGTCCCCTCAGTTACAATTTATAATTCTTAGCATAATGCCACTAATTCATGGATACACAAATGCACAGAACATGGGAAAGAATAGGAACAAGAAACAGATGTGCTTAATTCTTTTAATATAAGTGTGAAATGATCAAATAGTGACAAGTCTTCATTGATTTGTTTAAAACCAAAATGCTCTACCTCATGACCCTTCTAACATGCCTTGAATGGGAAAATGTACAAGGTACAAAGAGAAAACCCAAAGACAGGCTGCAGCTGTGGCAAACCCCTCTCAGCTGTACTCAGCCATCTGTTTGCACATCCTCCTTTCTTTCACCAGGTGAAAGTAGCAGACAAATTTGTTCTAGTGAATCCAAACATTCCCTGGCTTGTCTGTGCAGTTCATCAGCAGAGAGGCACTCTGCTACATGACAGAAGTTACACTGTTGAGTGCTTCTCCAAACAACTCAAAGATATTTTTATTACACCCATAGGAGGAGGGGAAGGAAAGCAGGGGGGAGAGCTGTGTTGGTTTTATTAGAGGGGGAAAAGCACAGCCAAACAAACTAACCCACCCCCATTCTCCTTTCCTGTGTTGCTCTAAGTGACAACTCAACACTTTTTGTCCTCATACAACAAGGTGTGCATATGCTGGCTCTTGCAGGGGTAAAACAGCCTCTGAATTCTAGTCAGGGAAAACCAAAAGCAATAAGAGCATCAGTTTTACTTTCTGCATGTTTTCCCTCTTCCCCTTATTTAGAAAAGTCATATCTACTCACCAACAACATTTTAACTGGCAGCAGGTAGATCAAAATCATTCTTTTGTTCTTCTGGCTTGATCGGTGACAGTGCTCAAAGGCAAACGACAGATACTCCTCAGCTGCAGACATGAGTAACATGATTCAACAACAAAAACCCATTACAGCTGTAACCCAAATTCTGTGCTCAATGTCCATCTCTAGCTTGAACACCTGACATTTGAAATTGTATAAAAAGAATCACACCAAACAAAGTACATAAAGGAAAATTGAAGATTCACACAAAATACAAAGTATTACCAGAAAAATAAGTTCTCCTTCAGAAAGTCAAAGAACACTTGTCAAGGTCTAGATGTCAGACATTACAGTTACAATAATACAGGAATTTTCAGCTCATTTCAGTAATATTATTGTGCTTCTACTACAGAAGCAGAGAATCTCAAGAAGTGCTGATGATACACTATTTTCTAAATTCAGATTAGGTTCTTAAAGGGATGAAAGATGATTGCAATGCACCCATCAGCTGAGCTGCAGAAACATGCCAGTGAAACCACACAGTACAACATGAAACTCTCTCAGCAGCTTCCACTGAGAGCAAAAAATGATAAGCCTGACAGGCAGAAGACACTGTTTGGAGTAACAGAACCAGCTCCAGAATTGATTTTTGTTATGGGCTTCAGTTGGTGATGAAATTGTACACCTTTGCTCTAGAAGCATTTCTGTTAGTGATATCTATCAGAAATCTAGGAAATGCAGTTTCTACATCTTCCAAAATCAATGCACCAAGAAACGAATTCTACATCACAGTTTGCTGAAGATTTCCTACATGGCACACAGCAGCTTGAAGAGGATGAGAGTCACAAAGCCTCCTCTGTGAAACTTTTACAAACATACTCTTTTGGATGCTCATACACTTTTTAATGCACACACATAATGCATAAGACTGCAGGGAACTTCAGTGACACAAATATTTTAAAGCTGGGCATATACTGCAATTAGAAGTGTCCTGTAATCTCATCCCTGTTCTGAGTCAGCCTGTGGGCCTTGGACCTCTCAGCATGACTTTTCCTTTGATCAGTACAAATACAACTGCACCTTCTACTCACATTTTTGAGTCACACACACACACAGCTCCAGCCAGATTTCAAGCCAAGCAGCAATGCTTTACATGTGTCTTACTGGCACACAGTACCTTGCTTAAAGTCACTGTCAAACATGGCCTTGCGTCCCACATAATATTTGTATGTAACTCGCTGTGCCATGCTGTACTCATCCTTCAGATTGGAGCTGTCAATTGCTCTAATTAAGGGCTTACACAGATGGAGCTTGTTGATCTGTTAAGATAAAACACATTTTAATCAGAGTGTAGATTAACCCTATCATATAAAAACAGGGTGGGTTTGACTTAGAATATGAAATACGAAACACAGCTTACCAGACTTGAACCTTACCTTAAAATAAATTTTAAACAGCTGATTCACAAGAAACAACATACCCCACTTTTTTGAGTCTTCAATGCCTGCTCGACTGCCATAAGAAAAAAGGAAAAACCTGCTAGTACTGAACATTGTAAAAAAATAATGATTTTGTCTTTACAGTAAATTCACTCCACAGACACTCACTCCATAGCACTTTTAGGGTAAACATAGGTGTAGCTCTGTTACATTTTTTCTCAACATAATGAAAAGATGTCATGCAAAATATCATTCATCTGCATCAGGGTGCTCACTCCAGTCTGCATGTAACACACACACTAGCACAGCAGTGGCCTATAATATTAAGAAAGACTGGAGAAAAAGCACTTTTTTTTTTCCCACTTCAGCAGTGTTACTATTGCTAAGACTGGAAACCAAAGTGTCATCTCTTTTCCATCTAATCCTAATGGAGCAAACTTCACAACTGACAGGGCACAGAAGCATTAATCAACTTTCCTGAGAAACAGAGACATAATCAGTCCCTCCCAACATCTGCTAGGAATGCTAAACCTGAAATGAGGGCTCTCCCTTTGTAGTTACTAGTCAAGAGAAAACAGACTATAAACGAGAGGAAACAAGCTTCTGAAGTTTTTATTGTAAGACCCACATATGGTCTTAATACATGGAAAAATCTAAAGTAAAGCTCATTAAGTTCTTCACAATTTACTAGAGCAAATTCAATAGAGGCTCTCTCACTTACGTGTCACTGGCACAGACTCGGAAGCAGCTCATCAGCAGCTCTGCTGCTTTTTCCAACATGTCACCAACTTTGCTTTTCCCTTTCTTCACAAGCTGTTGATCTGCCTAGCATTACACAGCAAGAAACATGTCACTCTACATCATGGTTTACTGGCTTGCAAACAGTTTAGTTCCTTAATACACCGTTTTGTAAAGTATTACAGCAATACACTTCATACATCTCCCAAATCTAGAAGGGAGTCAAGCTCACAGAATAAAAGAAAACATTCAGAGAAGCTCCTGGACATGCCCAATGTACAGGAGAACATATTTGAAAATAGCACTGATCACTATTACCTTCAGTATTACTCAGCTTAATGCAGGTCTCAGAAACCTAAATTCAGGTTCAATATTTGAAGTGGAGCATTAACACTTCAACTCAAGCTTACAAAGACCAAGAGTCTGAAAAAATTATGGAGTTTAAGTTTTAGAATTTATAATTCAATTTCTCTCCACAGTCACAAAGACTAGATTTTATTTCTAAACGATATTCAATATTTTTCCAGTAATAATACACACTGCTGGGAACTGAGACTTCCAGAACAAACATAAAACATACATTAAGGCAGCACAAGAAAAAAAAAATCAGTTGTCAACACATGGGAAATGATACAGAGCTTCAACAGAAAAAAAACCCATAGCAAGTAGATATTTATTAGTCACTTTCTAAAAAAAGTTTTATTATAGTGCTTGCATCCTTACTAGCTGGAATGAAAAAAAAAATGGAAATGCATGCTTTGCTGCAGAAGTCTTCTCTGCATCCAAATCCTAACTAAGGTTAGGAGACAGAGTTCAAATGCTTCCAGCATGAGTGGTTCAACATTTCCCTTTCTCATGCACGTCAGATATATGGATTTCTCTCATTCAGACTGAGAATGGAGAGTTGTAACACGTGTTAGCATGCCACATGTGGGTTTTGGGTCAAATGGGCACAAGAGAGTGCTGAGGGGATGAACATTGAAAATACAGATTACTGTCAAACTCTAACCTAACCTGAACTCCAGATTCACCTCTTCAGGTTAAGGGACTAAGAGTGAGCTCACAGCTCTGCCACTTACCTTGGCCTAGCAGTTCTCAACAGATCCCTACACAAGCTACTTCAATTCACCAGCCTGAGAAAAATAATGTCAGTGTGGGGATTATCTGCATGTCAGCAGTTGTATGGGCTCACCAAGGGCTCCAAAGGGCATCAAAAGTGGTGCACACATCTGAAAAAGGGGAGCAAAAACTTCCCTCTTCAGATGTGGTGAATGGTTAGGTTGGCTTGGTTGCCTGGGACACCTCCACATGCTTATAAAGATTTCCATTAAATCCCAGCAATAACACAGAAATAGTGACTTAGGCCACATGCTGCTCAGTAAAGAAAATACTTAACCCTTCATAAGTTCTAAGCAACTGCTGGAGTTGCATTCAGGTCCTCAGAACCCCTCTAGTTCCATCTGCAAATGGGAGGTGGACAGAACGAGCAACCTCATTTTGCAATAGGACTAGATGAATTTAGTGTGTCAACAAAATCCTAACCAATGAGTTAAAAAAAAATGAGCAAAATTAGGCTGTGTAATAAAGTCTAAAACTATTTCTATTTTGGAGGTACCAAACAGATAAAAGTAATGATGCTGTTAATCTGATCTACTTACATTATTAGCAAAAATTCGAAGATCAAGGGCTACAGCATACATAATAGGTAAGGCCCTGAAAAGAAAATCATAGCATACTTAGTATGTGCAAATCATGCAAGAAGTAAAACATGAAAAACAAGCAATTTATCTTTTTTTTGCTAGTTGGTCATAAAATCAGTATACATTAATCTTTAAATAAAGAAGGATGCACTTCTTAAAAGAAAAGGTTTCAAGATCTCAGCAATCAGAAATGCTATGCTGCAATAATTATTTCTAATGCCTTTTTTACTGTGGCTATAATAAAATAGCAATTCTCTTGGAAAAAATCCTTCATGTGTTTACATATGGACCATTCTACATAATTAAGCTCAGATGTTTAGTTGTCACAATTTTGGACATAAAAACTCCAACAGGTAGCAAAGGCAATTAGGCTTGATTTAAGCATCACAGAGGATAAATAAAAACTATAGGTATAATTTGAGTTTGACTACTAGGGTATTATACTAGGAAGACACGAGTCTAGTTTCTAGTAGCTATGATGTACTTACCAATTTTCTTCTTTGTGTGCCTGAAATGCTCGCAGGAAAGATGTATTGTATTTAGGAGAATTTTAAATGCCATGAAATGAAACAGAGATTTAAGAAACAGCTGCTGAATGGTACCATATATGACTTTATGAAAGACTAGAAACCAAAAAACCATCAAGTAGTTGAGGAGTGGAGTTGCAGTATGGAAAAATGTGAGCACAGCCATGCACTCCTTTGAGTGGCAGCAGCAGAAAGAAACACTGGCCAGAGATAAGATAAAAGCTTCTTTATCATTATCCTCCCCTCTAGCCAAGTACAAACTGCAAGGTATTATAATGACTTGAGACTTTCCTATATTCTTGGAGAAATAATTTTCTATTTTAGAGCCAAATGACAAATTTGTTTTTAATCCTACAGAAAGTTGGAAGAGTGTATCTGCATTTCCTTGCTTAGAAACCTAAACAGCTGAAGTGTGTTTGGAAGCAGACCACGTTCTATTAGATTTTTAAAATCCATAGAGAGATCTTATTCCACAAAAAGTTAATCTGAAAACAAAATCCAAAATTTATGGAAAAGGATATTGGACAATAACTGTTTGGCATTTGTATGCTTCTATAAAGTCATGGTTTCCAACAGCGTAAGTACACCTGCCAAAAAAAAGTTCTGCATTAGTGCATCAGAAAATATACATAAACTAAATATTTATTTATTTAGAGGCATCAAGTATTACAGTTTATTTATTTATGGCACACAGAAATACAATTAGAAACATTCCTAAAAACTGGCACAAGTATTTTAATACAGCACCAAGCTTCATAATTGTAGAAAATGGATTCTGGAGATGAATGGGGATTTGTTTTAATAAGCTAATGCTTATTGAAACTGTTACTAAGATTAGATTAAAGAAATCCAAGACTGTTGACAGAGAACTAAAGATTGTGCTAATGCAGAAAATTATTAAATAAAAGCCTCACAGAGTTACTTAAATACTAAGCTGTCTTAAGAGTACTTTTATAACTAAAATTCTCTTTTAAAACTATTTTCTTCCCTTACTTATTTCACTCTAAATTCTTATGTAGCTAGTAGGCAGAGCAAGCAGTGATACCAAAGCTATGCCAATGGCTGTACACAGATGATGGCCAGGTACACAGAACAAACTTTAGATGGAGAGGAGAAAGAAAGCTTTTATTTCCTGCAACTCTAGCATTATTTAGAAGAGCAGTAAGCTCTTTAAAACAGGTAACTAACTTAAGGATATCCTTCCCCATCCCTGCTGTACACCTCACAACTGAGGTGTACATTTACATTTTTTACATTCCAGGCCCATCTTTACCTTAAGTGGGCTGCAAACATTTCATCATATGGTGGTTCCAAAACCTGCTGACACTTCTCCTCTGGAGATGGAAGCTAAGTATAGAATAAATCAACAAAACATTAAAGGAACATCCAGTGCATCAGAAACAGAATGTCATATGGATATTTTGTCATGGCAGGTTTCAGATTTGTTAGGGTTGGAAAGGACATGTGGAGATCATCTAGAATGCATCTACCAGCATCTTTAGTTATATCAACAATCACATGCAGTGTAATGAATTGATAGTGTGCATTCTGTCTCCAGAACCTGATCAGAGCCAGCCTCAAATAAAAGTATCTGAAATGCACAAACATCAGGCCCTTACTACCCTTTATAGCTTTTTCTTTATAGCCCCTTCGACTGTGCCATGCTACTAGCTAATCAGGTCTGGTCAGAAAGGACATGCAAAACTGTACATGCAAAACTGTATCTATCCAGAAAACAGTTCAAAGTGGAACACAAAAAGCCAACCAGAAAACCAAAATTATAAATAGTATCCCTGTAAGGAGAAAGGGAAAAAAGCCCTACAAGTGGATCCTGCCCTGGCCTGTGAAACAGATTTCTGAGGTTTCTCTCCAATGGAAAGGAACCCACACATAGAGTTAGGAAAATAGAAAGCAAAACAAAAAGTTCAAAACCAGATCCTCACCTGTAGCCTTGGGTTTGCAACATGTGGATGTTTAAATGATACTAATTCTGCACAAAACTGTCCATCTCGGCTGTCAATGGCTTCTTGCACCTACCAAGGTGAATAGTCACATTACAGAATAAAATCCAGCAGCAGGCACACAACACATTTACACAACCACAGAAACCACCTTCTAGTTACCACTGCTTCTCCACATTAATATCAAATCAGACATGAATTTTTAAAGGTTTAAAATGGAATGAATAATTTTGTATTTTCAACACATCTATTTTTCAAAAAAGGTCCCAGGGAGAAGGTAGGGTGAACACTGTTGTGTTTTTTTTCCTTCTTTGCAGGATACAAGCAAACTAGCACACATATGCACATGGGTTTAGCATTGTAAAACAGCAGCTGAGAGCCAGATTTTGTCATGCTTTTTAAAATTCCAGTTGAACTGAAGGGCATCAAACAGGTATGTGAAGGCACAATCTTTAAGTAATGCTTTAAAATGAAGACAGGCAGATTTAACACGTAAACATAATTCCAAAGGCAATGTCTGATATTAGACTGGCATCTATATAGAATGCTAACACTGTTAATGTTATATTCTATGGCAGAATGGTTTATTTCGGCTTCCAGCTAAAGATAACTCCTTGTAAAAAAGAGTTTGCCTGGACAGTTTATTGTGCCATCAAGGTGGAAATTTCTTCCGTTGTGGAAGCACCTTTAGATACTGCTTCTTAAAAGTTCCTTTCCCACTGCTTGTACTTTATTTCTCACATTTTTCTGGACCAATATAGAAAAAAAAAAATCTTTTTGTTGTATGGAAAGCTGATATCAAACAGGAAAAACATTTACACAGAGTAAAATAAACCTGTGACTCTGCTCCTGCCCCTCCATCCCCACACGCTGTACATGTCACAGCCCTGCCTTTCCGGGGTCCTGCAGCTCGCACAAACCTCCGTGTGGCTTCTGACACACAAATCACCTCACAAACCACCACGCTGTCCACGCCTTCCAGGTGCACATCCTATGGCGCTCAGACCGTGTGCCTCACACACACTGAAGGAACGCATTTCTTCATCACATCCCCCATCCCACGTCCATTTCTTTCTTAACCACGGCACCATAATCACAGCAATGAAAATCGCACCCGCATAACCAAACAGCGCCCGCATATTCATTTAAAAAGAATCAACAAAAAATCTTGCTTACTTGCTGCAAGTACTGATTTATGGTGATGTGCGCCATCCAAGGGCAGGGAGACGAGGCGGGAGCGCGAAGCTCGAGCGCCCCGCGAGCCCCGGAACCGCCGACCCGCCCGCCGCGCTTCCGGCCCCGCGCGTCACGTGACAGCCCCGGCCAACCGCTCTGCCTCGCCTCTGCCCCGCCCACCGCGTGCCCCGGGGGGGCGTGGCTTCACCCAGGCAGCCAATGGGAGTGAGCGGTGGGCGGGGCAGAGGCGCGCGTCAGCGGGAAACCGCTTGTGCCGGGGGGCGCCGCGCATTCGTGGGTGGCGGTTCGCGGTGTTTGTCGCTGTCACCCCGCTCCGCGTTATAACTCGGCTTGTGGTGCTCTCCATGTGACAGGACCCCAGTGGCGGGACAGCAACGCGGTGTTGAAGGGTCCGCTTCTCCTCCCCTCCTTCCTCCCCGCGGAGAGGGATGTTGCTGGACTTGGGTCGAAAAAGTTGAATCAAGCATGTAACTCCCGAAGGGTTGAGTCCTAAAGGCGCTAACGCCAGGGAGATGTGTCAGACAAACACACGCTGCACGCTCGGACAGGCTGGGCTCGGTTGCCCGAGCTGGGTTTGGGGGGTGCCGGTGAGCGGGGCGCCGGCGGCATCTCGAACTGGTGGCTTTTCGGGGCGGGAAGCGCCGCTGCTCCTCAGCTTCCGTTCCGGCCGCCCTTCGGCGGCTCCCAGCCAACACAGCCGAGGAAGCGGTGGACACC
>VZRZ01005293.1:42601-80309 GCA_013398175.1 Climacteris rufus
GATCTTTGTTTACCGCGGCCCCGGCGGCTCCCCGCCCCTTGCCCGCGGCCGGGCCCCGCCGCTGTCACCCGCCCCGGCGCCGTATCGGGATGAGGGGCGGCCGCCGCCGGGCTGATACCGCGGCCGGCACCGTGCCCGTGTGAGGGCTCCCGGGGACACGCGTGGGGCTCCGTGCGCGGGGGCAGCGGGCAGAAAGCCACCTCGGTGTCAGCGCTGATTAAAGCCAGGCGAGGGTGGTTGCCTCGCCAGAAGAGCACGGGCGGCAGACGCAGCAACCAGGGGGTCAAACGCATCGTGCAAAGGCTCGGTCGCCTCGGGTGGAATCAGTGACCCCTCTGCGTGTGCCGGAGGGACGCGGTCAAGCGCGGCGTGGCTTGGCAGAAGTTGGTGTGAGCGGGAGGGAGAGAGACTGCTGCAGGTTCCCTTTGGGTGGGTGTTGTTCAACTACCTGTGTCTCACTTCACAGAAAGACCCAAATTACCAGATAATTATACTCAGGACACCTGGCAGAAACTTCATGAAGCCGTGGGAGCAATACAGAGTAGCATTTCTATTAAATACAATCTTGAAGAGCTCTATCAGGTAAGCCACTCAAGGTTTTGGTTTCGTTTTTTGCCAATAAACTGCTTTGGGTAGTTTCACAGAGCACACATTCAATGTAATGCATTTTGATTTGTGAAAAGCTGATTATATTTTTTAGTACTTCACTACGTACTCTGTTTCTAGTCAGTTTGTAGTTCTGTAGTTCCTTGGGGATGTACCAGGATCTGGGCCCATGAAAAAGCCAGGTTATGTTGGGAGATGCAGAAAGCTATTTCTGGGCAGGGCTCAGATTTAAGTCTTAGTATCTTCAATACTCTGCCCACTCAACATGCTGATAATGGGATGTTGCTCTAAGTAGGTTACGAAGTTATATATTTTATGATGGTTTTTGTACGTGCTATTGTGTGTTGTAAATAATAATGTTTAAATATTTGGTATTATTAGGTACATTACATTTCAATACATTTTGGGGAATTAAAAAGGAATCTTGCTTGAGCAGGCACCAAACTGCCAGTTTACCCACATTTCAGATTACTGTTGTGTTTTCATAACAATCAGGGTCTTCATTTTCCTATTCAAGTGGTGCAAAAGTACTGCTGGAGCACCTGGACTACCGAAGCAGGGGCTAAGGAGGGTAAAAGACGTACTCCTGAGCAGTTTCTTTCTACTTTCTCATCTTATATGTGATTTAGTTCTATATTATTTTAAATGTATGTGCTTTGAAGTATTTAACTGAAATAGTAGCTTTTTACAGTGATCATGTTGTAAAAAATTACTGATGCACTAAGTTGTGCTACATAACGTAAGTTAGTTATGAGTTTTCTGTGGGTACAGGTGTTTGATCTGCAGAAGTCCTTCCCAGCCAAATCAGGACTTAAACATTATTATGCACACCTAAAATTCTCTGAATATTCAGTTGAGGTAGGTTTGATATTGTCTGCAAAGTGCAGACTGTGGGGGAGGAGAAGGCCAGCAGTCTATACTGGGTCCTTATTCAAGAAAATCAGGATGGATTTGAGAACTGACTATACTTGTCTCTTTAGTTAGGACATGTAGTATATAGGTCTGAAATGGTTGATTATGTAAATGTATATTGACTTAATATAATTTATTCCCTTTAAATAGAAAACTTGACTGTGATATATTAATCTATTAATGCCTTTAGATTTGTAGAGTTTGAATGACGTAATGCATTTTATTGTTTTAAATTCAGCATTTGAAAAATCCTGCTTTCCCATGTCTAGCAAAAAAAAAAAAAACAACCACAGATGCTTTGAGTGTTACCTAACTTGTTTTCAGAGGCTCAGAAATGAGATTATAGTAATGTGTCTATGAAATCGCTGGGGTACACACTTGGGTTCTGGCAGAAGAGGAGAGAGATTTCAGATACACTGAAGGGAGAACTGTACTTCTTGCTTTTTCTCTTTGCCTGCTTGTTTGTTAAGCTGTGTAAGGCTGGTCAGATAATCTGTAAGGCAGCAAATCGGGCAGATCTCTGCACAGTGGTGCTCGGTGTGCCTGTGCACAGACAGGTACTTCCTCTCCTGCCAGAGGAATAAAAGATGAGGTTCAGCATCCACTGGAAACCTGATCTGTATTTACAGATCATTTTAACTGCCTGTTGGTGAGCACAGAGTCATCCACAGGGGGAAACATCTCTGGGTGCATCAGTTCTTACTATCAGGCCTTTTTGGTGTTGTTTGGAGCCTTTATCTGACATTATGGGAGGAAGTGAGAGGCCTGGGAGAGTTCAGTGTGGTGAGCAGGCTGGTGTGCCAGCCTGCCTTTGAACCTTCTGGTTTATTTACTTAATTTGGCACGGTGGCTGAGGAGAAACTGCAGAACAATGATGAGGCTTTGTGGGAAGCCTAAAGGATACTCCTTTCCAAGCATTAGAGACAGCATGGGATCAGGCATGAAGGTGCTTGGCAGAGACGTAGTCAGTGAGCAAAGGGAGGGTGGCAGCCAATTTTTTGTGACTAAAATAGAAATGATGTCTGGGATTGGTGGTAGATTGCACAGATTTTGATGGAAGTAGCTTATACATGATGGGATAGAGAAAGTGGGACAGTACAAAGAATTGCCAAATGAGGAGCGAGCGATAAAAATAACGGAAAAAGGAAATTACCTTTGCAGCAACGTCTTAAATAACCTGAAGTGGAGCAGCACTGCCCTTCTGGAGGACACAGAACAGGACGGTGTAGTAGTGAAGGAAAAAATTAGGAGAGTCCTGACTAGACTTATATTTGGGTGGGTGAATAGGAGTGGCTATGTCTGAGGAAACATAAACTATCTGCAAAACAATTGTCTGAATACTGTTTGTTGCAAGTATCATTTTACTTATCTTTTTAAGACCAGATGAAAAACATATTATGGGCACTGTGTTATAATTTTGTTTGTCTGCATGCTTTAATGTATCAAAATTGTGGGGGCCATTTTTGATATGCATTTAAATAAAATTACATTAGGTAGGTCAGAATCCTCTGGAGCAAAGGAAAACATTCTTGGGTCAGTTTTAGTTGCCCAGGTGACACAGTGCTTTAAATCCTTGACAGTGTTGTCTCATAGCATAAAGGCAGTTGACATTAATATAGTGACCACAAGAACATTTGGTTTTGGGCACAATCAGTCTCCTTAGTTAACTAAGGATAAATACTCACCTAAATCCTGTGAGCTCCCAATAAATCAGTTCAAGTCTTTATGTAATGGTTTGTGTGGGGTTGTTTTTTGGGGTTTTTTTTTTTGTTATTGTTTGGGTGTTTTCTTAATTATTTTTTCCCTTCAGTTTGTGTACCTTAGTATGACTGTGTGAATCAGTGGAAAAAAACAAGTTGATAAAAAGACAGGAAAGTAGCTATACTTGTTTACCATTTAGAGAGACTGGTTGAAACGTATACCTCAAAGTTATTAAGAAATTAAAATATTTGGCATGATTGTGTTCCTCCCCCAAGAAAGCACATGTGTGCATAGTGAAGGATGCACACAATAGACCTTCAAGAGGAGTTCTGCTGCTGAGCAATATTGAAGGAGGCGGAATTCTGGTTGTGTTTAATAGGATATCTGAAATATGACCCAGATTGAGATGGTGGACCTTGTTTGTACACAAAATCTAGCAGCAAAATCAGAAAGGACTCCTGAAGTCTTCATTTTTCTATGTAACTTCATTTTGATGCTTTGTTTTTGTGCACAGCTTGAACATGTAATGCTGGATTTTTTTCCTTTGTTGTCAGCCTTATTTACACCGACAGAAAAATCTGAGTTCTTTTTTTGTCTCATTCATAATCCTTTTTTGGTTTTTAGGCTGTTGAAAATCTCTGCTCCTACAAAGTCTCTGCTACACTCTACAAACAGCTGCGACAAGTCTGTGAAGAACATGTGAAAGCACAAATCCTTCAGTTTAGAGAATATCCTTTTGTTGTGCACATAAATGGTTAGAACAGTTAGTTTAAATCACTGGTTTTTAAAACAACACTTTGCAAAATTTGCACCAGTAATTGTCAATGTGTTAGAGAGGATCTTTGACCACTTACACATTTTTAGATCAGGCATAGGCAACTTTAGTCATCTGGGTGAATAATTTGTGTATTAATGTGTAGCGTGCTAATAAGAATTTATTTAATATTTTAATAGGGATGCAAATTTTACAGATAATTCAGAAAATTGCAATAGCACTATGAGATTTCTCAGCAGGTATGAATTTCTATCAGAGGTGAGTAGTGGAGATGCTTATGGCAGCAATAGCTTAAAAAAAAATCACAGTGATTGTCAACAGCAGTAAAAGAATTTTCAAATGCAAAGTGCACCTGTTTGACCAAAAGTAACTACTGGTCAACAGTGATGTATCACAGAGGCATTGAACAAACCTTCAGTTATCTTATTGGGAGAGAGCTCTAAGTTCAGGAGATCCTTTGGCTGTCTTGGGGTGCATAGAAGCACGAAGTTCTATGGTCTATTTCCCCACGGTTTACTGAAGTTACATTGCTGGACTTTTCTTCTGGCTGAATGGGTCACAGAAGTGCCTGAAGATCTTTTGTGGACACCTGGGTGAAGCCAGCCCTGTTTTTGAATCCAGTCAAGCTTTGCCTGCTGAGAAGGTGCTTTATATGATAGCTGTCTTTTGTGTAATAGCCATGGAGTTTCACTTGCTTGGGCAGCAGATGAATGGAATAGTCTATGCCCACCTTGCTATCCCCACGTTCCTGGAAAGTGCCTTAGCCAGCAGATGTTGGATGGAGAGTGCCCTATTGAGCAGAAGTTACATATAGGACTGTGGCTGCTGGCACTGTTTCTCAGGTCTCTGTGTGGATTTTATTAGCAGACAATGATAGGATAAGGGCCCAGGGCTCAGAAAGAACCTTCTTTCCAGGTGAATGCTTTAAATGTGCTTTGGATTGTGACTCTCTCTCTTGGTTCACTGCATTCTCCAGGTGCCTACACTCATAAATAGAGGAATTTGGTTTTTTTCATGTTACATGATCCCAACATGGGTTTGGACTGTGTGGTTTTGGTATGGTTTCCTTTTGAGTCCCACTGAAGAAGCCTGGCTTTTACATAGCACACTAGTCAGTATACAGTAGTCTTAAACATACTTGGTCTCTGAGCATGAAATCTTGTAGTCTGCTTTAAAGCAATGTACAGTCATCTTTTGCATTCCTGCTTTTTCAGACTTTAGATGCTGGTGTTTTAAAACTTTTCTTTCACCTTGCCCTCTTGACTAGGTGATGGTGGTGTGGAGAGTTGAAAATTTGGTATTTTACAGGTGTAGCACTTTGTATCCCAAGGGCATGAGATCAGATTAATCAGATTTGGCCAGAGTGAATTGGAAATGATAATGTGTGGGAGTGGAAGGTAATGCCTCATTTGGATTTACTTGTGTGACACATGAGAATTCTGTTATTTGTAAATAACAGTTGGGTCTGTTGTGTAATGAAGAAAATTCTGTAGATTACTTAGGGTGACCTGGAGATGTATATGAAAAGAGTGGTATTTGGATTTGTTGAGGATTATTTAGAACTGTAACTGCTTTTAAGAGATTAGGGTCACTCCTGTTGTGCACAGTGTGAACTCATTAAACAAACAAAACAACCTTTCCATCCCTCTCACCTCAGCTGGGGTGTTTTTGACACTGGTGGGATTTCTTGTTTAAATCTATATTTAGGTTATACAGTACAGCCACTAGATGGTATTACTGAAGAGCAGTGAGTGTTGCTCCTTGAAAACACAGGGAGGCCTTTTGGAGAACTGCCAGCCCGTGTGCTGGGCAGCTCTGCAATTAACACTCTATCCCTGGCAGGCACAGTAACATTGCAATATCCATGGAGCAGCTTTGCCTAATGGCTGGCAAAGATCATCTCCAGAGTCTGCCCTCTAAACATACTGGCAAACTAGTTTTCCTTAATGGGTGCTGTACAGATTCTCTGGATAGTCTTTTATTTTTAAAGAAGATAAATAAATGCTGGCAAGATCACTGCAGACAAATGGTAAGTTGAATGTTTGTTCGGAATACAAATCCTTGAGGTGTGAAATCTGGCAAAAATGAATTTGTCATAGTTTTGACTTTGGGACTGTGCTGCACCGCCTCCTCCAAGTTTCAGCATTGCTGTTTACTTTCCTTTTTTCTGGCTGAGGGAAATGTTGAAGCTTAGGTTCTGTTAACTCTGACTTTCATAGCCTTCATACAAAGTTTGAACATCACTCAGAAATAATATTGACACCTTTTTTTTTCTATGGGTGGAAGGAAAAACTAACCAGGAAGTGCTGGAATTGTTTGCTGTTTGTAATTTTAAGTAATTGGAGAATCTTTGTTTTTAGATAGCTCCAAAAACCAGGTTAACTTGTGACTTTTTTTTTCCAAAGCAGAGATGATTACACTGACTATAGAGCTAAGAAACAGAAAGGATAAAGAACTGAAACTTGCATTCTGTCTGCCTTTCTTATCTTCTATGTCCACAATGATTTATGTTGCAGAAAAATGTCCTCTCTCAAACACACTCCTTGAGAGCTGTGCCTTTAAGAAGGCATCATTATAATTCCAAACCAGCATTTTACAATGAGTTTTTATTGCATTGTCACTTAGCTTTGGCTGCAGATGCCCCAAGTGGGTGAATTTCAATTTTCATTCCTTGAATCCACTGCTCTCTTTTCCTGTGAGAGTTGGGCAGAGGTACATGGTTTTTATCTGAATTAAAAATGGAAGGTGTTAGGGAAGCTATTTGAAACAATTTCAGCAGTCTGATGAAAACAGAGTCGAATATACTGTCTTGAAAACGTAGCTAAACTGAACTTGTGTTTTTATAAAAAGACTTCTGCTATGAACACTGGTCACTTTAATTATTTGCAACCATTATTTTCTTTTTCCTATCCTTAAAACAACAACCTATAGCAAGTGCCTTTCTTGCAAACTGAGAGTTGGGCAGCCTTCTTACGAACAAAGTTAAAAATGGATTTTGAATATATAAGAGTAGTAGGCTAAAAAACCACCTCCTCCTCCCGCTGCAATTAAAAAAAAGAGATAATATATTTTTATACCTTCTTTCTCCTGTTGGACTTAATGTACCTCTATTTTTCTCATTAATTTTGGCAGCTAATTTATATTATGAAAAGATCTGCTGCACAGCTTATTAGTCTCTGCTTAAAGTTCCTTTGATTTTTTTTTTTTATTCTAAAGCAAAAACATGACAGCATGCTATTTCAGGGTGCTTACTGACTATGTTGGAGGTACTGTTTGAACAGTTTATCTGTATCAGTGGTATAAAACTTCTAACAGGCTAATAAAATTGTTTAGTTGATGTTTATCAGTTTGAGAACTGTCCTGGATGTACTTGGTAATATCACCAAGTGAGAGTGTTAACTTCATGAAATGGCATACAAGTGGCTGTATAAGTCACCATGAAAGTTGGAAATAACTACATTAGTAATTAAGGTGTTTGTCTGATACAGTTTTTTTAGAAGTTGTTTTCTGATTTAAAATACCACATGGTGGTGAAGAGAAAAATATTTTCTTTCTATATTTTCAGATCATGATCAGAAGCATTTTCTTATTTTTGGATCGTACATACGTGCTTCAGAATTCAATGCTTCCTTCTATATGGTAGGTATCCATGTAAGTATTCCTCTAGTCTTTGGAGTGTGGACATGCTATTATATTTGCAAATAAATTTTTCACATTCTATTTGATCTATATAACAGATCTCTAAAATTCTATGGAAATGCATGTGTCATTTCCTCCTTCCCCAGGAATATTCACAGTCAGGTGAGGGTGAAAGAAGGTGTGTGAACACAGGCTTACAGGTCAAGGCACCTTTGTAGCTGTAGTTGTCACAGCCTGGGTGAGGATGGCTCTGTGGGAACCTCCTCTTGACTGCTGCCTCCCACTTTAGCACTGCCTCAGTATTACTTTAGCTGCTCCTGGTTTTGACAAAATTCAACATTCAGCTTCTTGATCTGTGTTGTTAAGTCAGATACAGTGACAAGGTGCAGATTATGTTTCCAGCACTGGCCACTTGAGAATTGAGAACTGTAGAGTGTTGGGATGATGCTTTTGTACCTTCACCCCACCATGGGCACATCTTTGGGCATTCTGCTTTAAAGCATCCCTCCTGAGGGGCATTTTATATCATTGCTCAAGTAAACCCAGGCTTTGCCAAAAATTTCTAGTACTGTTAGTTTCTCTAAAGCCTGAAAAAAAACCCCATCAATAAAATACTGTAGTAAGAGCTTGTCTTTTCCCTGCCTGGCTGGCTGCTGAGCTCTTAGGAGTTCCTCAGGCTGTCTGAGGAACCTGGCATCTTTCTCCAGTCTCTTGCTTGTCCAGGGGACGTCTTGCTTCCCAACCTCTGCAGTAGTTTTCCTTCAACTCTTTGTTTTAGGCTTCCTTCAACTAAATGTTGTTAGTGAGGTCTGTTTATACTTGTTCTTAATTTCTTGCTACTGGGAAAATTGCTTAAATAGTGATGCATGTGAAGAAGTTGGAGTTAACAATTTTTTTCTAAGATGGCTCAATTTTCAAAGGCTAAGACAATGTTTAAGAATTGGCTGCTTTATGGCATAGAGGCACCAGTTCTCATCATCACAAATTGAAATAAGAATCCCATACAGATGCTCCTAAAGATACAAACACTTCGTGCTTTTGGACAAAACTTTAAAATTACACATAGATTGTCTGATTCAGGGTCAGATTTTGTACATGGTCAGATTTTATCTTGTTTTTAATAAGCAGCGAAAGTTATAGTCTATTATATGAAAACTTGGACAGGCTGGTTACAGTTCTGAGCTGATGTATATGCCTCTGGTAGCATGTGACTGGTATTTTTATGGTAATTCTTGTTCTGGTTTTGTTAGAGTGTCAAGTATATACATGCCACTAATATACTCTCTGTATAATATATATACACCATATTTCTTACATGTATTTCTTTGTCTTAAACTGAGAGATTTTTCAAAAGAACAAACAGTGTGACTTGTTCATTTCCAATATCCACACAGGGATATGGGGCTGGAGTTGTTTAGAAACCATGTCATCAGTGACAAGCAAGTTCAGAGCAAGACCATCGATGGGATCCTGCTGCTGATCGAGCGGGAGCGCAGCGGGGAAGCCGTGGACAGGAGTTTGCTGCGGAGCTTGCTGAGCATGCTCTCTGACCTGCAGGTCAGTGCTGCCACATTCCCTCAGAACTGCTTCTTCTGGAAACACAGCTTGGGCTTGCCTAACTTGTGTTTTGTACAAAAAATGATTCTGTTCATCTAGTCAGTGTGCTTCAAAATCTTAATTATTGCGTTGGTGAGATTGCCGTTTTACCGCATCTGATTTTATTCTCTGTTTTTAAATAAGACCTTTTTGCTTGTTTTCCTTAGCAGAGATTTTGGTCTCAGGTATTTATGGATTGACAAGTCTTTTAGTATGTCTTTTAGTATATTGTCTGTCTTAATCACTCATTGCCTCATCCTAGTGCCAGTTAAATATAAGAACAGAAAAAATCCCTCTCTGTCACTATAAAAAGGTGTCACTTTTTGGAGTCCAGGTCTTGGATCTGTATCACAAAAACATCACTGTACTGGCAACTTGTTAGAAATGCTGAGGATAGAATGGGATGCCAAGGTTTTGAAATGGATCATGTCAAGCTGTAACTTACTGGAACTTTCCATGAGCAGAGAAGCTAAGTAACCAAGGAGACTGAAGAATGCTTTTGGCTTCAGCATAAGCTGTCCTTGAATTGATGTTGCAGCCTTGTGTGATGTGCAGTGAAACTTTGGAGCTGTCTTTCATTCTGAAAACCTGTTGAGATTGCTCCATTTCCAAGTGGTGTATGGCATTACAAAACTGGCTGAAGGTTTGAAAGAGTTTGAAGAGAAAGGCTACATAAAATAGTCTTTTTTTTGGTTAGGGACCTTCCTTGGTTTTCTGCCTTTCATTTTAATCCTCTAGACTTTAATCTGTAGCTTTCTCTAGCATACCAGTAAAATTATTCTGTTCAATAGAGAAGGCATTGAAAAAAAATGAAGCTTTTAGAAATGATTGAATGATGGAATTGGTTTGGGTTGGAAGAGGCCTTAAAGGTCATCTGGCTTCAATATCCCTGCATTGGGCAGGGAACCTTCCAGTAGAAGTCCTTAATAGACAAAAAGTAGACAGAATGTAGTGAGTTATACAGCTCTGCTATATATTTTGGAAGAAATATTTTCTTCTATTCTTCCACTACATTCAAGGATTTTTTCCCTTTTCTTTTCAGCATCCCTCTGTTTACATATTTTTCCTTAGCTACCTTCCTCAGATTGTTTCAACTTTTTCTTTATATAGTTGTCCTTTCTAACTTGTTTATTTTCTATAATAGACTATCAGTCATTATGCAAAAGTTTTTTAATGACTCTGGTTGTTGTTGATGACCTTTTTTACACACCTTTTTTGTTTCCTGGAGAAAGAGTTCACCTTTATTTATTATATAATATAATTCGTTTTTCCTGGGCCACTGAGAGAAACCTGGCAGATCTGAAGATACATTACTGAGCATATTTTACTGCTGAGAATTACTTGGTTTGTACCAATGTTTCACTAGTTGAAAGGCATTTTTTGTCACAGAAATACCAGTGGGAGTTTTGATCTCAGGTGGATTGGATGTCATTGCTGTGCTGTGATGTTGGGTACTGGTGTTGGGCTGTGTGCCTTAAACAGAAGCCTGTTAATTTAGACTGTTTGAGTCCTGCTGACTGAAACAAACCACTGCTGTTCTGGGATGTCAGTTGTGATCTCAGTCTTTCTAAAACCAGTGGGCAGACAGAGAACTTCTGTGTTAAAGTAATGTTACATTGACACTTCACAGAGCTGTGTGTGTCTTTAAAATTTTACTTGCCCTCTATGCATGACAAAAGAAAATATGCTACTGTTACTGGGAGCTTAATTTAAACTAAATTGATTTCTTGAGCAGGTTTACAAGGAATCATTTGAACAGAGGTTTCTGGAAGAGACAAATTGTCTATATGCTGCAGAAGGCCAAAGATTAATGCAGGAAAGAGAGGTAGGTGCACATGGTGGATGATTGCTTTTATGTTAGTTGTATCAGCTGTGGGATTACATGAGGACTGTGGCAGTGCCATGGTGTATTAAATGTCCAGTGAAATCTACTGGCACACAGGTATTCATGTGTTTTGATGTGGATCATGGTATTGTATCAAAAGGGAGAGCAGACTCCAGATTGTCATGGAAATTGGTATATATAATTGTGTAGTAACCCAGTGACATTTCCTGTAGCTAAAGTCACACTACCAGCTATAATACATTCAATATGAAGTAACATTGATTAATAAAAATACAGATTATGTAGTACATAACAGCTTTCTGGGGGAATAGTCCTTTCCAATTCTTATTCTCCCTAAACCTGTAGTTTAAAATATTTGTCACGGAACAAGATTATCTGCCTTTTGTACCTTTGTAGTTGAATTTGTCATTCTCTTGTCTTGGTAGGTCCCAGAGTATCTTCACCATGTTAGTAAACGTTTGGAAGAAGAAGGAGACAGAGTAATTACATACTTAGACCACAGCACACAGTGAGTACAAATTTTGTCATTTTCAGTTGAAGTCAAGCATTCCTCATAAATCAGTATCATTTTCCATGGTTGTAGAGACACAGGTTATTTCTACATTATCTTACAGATTCTATCTTGTTGACAGTGCTTGTGAAATAGCTTCTTTTTTTAAAGACTTCATTTTTATCAAAAATAATTTCTTTAAAATAAAAAGTATACTTTCAGTAAGAAATGAGAAGTTTGTCCAGAAATATTAATCCTGTATACTGCAGTTAATGAAGCAGAACAACTCAAATTTCCATTATCAAAATAGCAGCTGATTTTAGCCATTCATATATACTGGTAAGATCTTTAACCACAAATCCCTTCAGGGAAAAAAAGACCTATTAGAAAAAAAGCCAACCAAACAAGCAAAACCACAAACAAACAAAACAAACAAAAATGACCCAAACAAATAAAATAAAAAAAAACTGAGAAGGACAGAGGACACAAATATCACTCATGATCAGTCCAGGGTATGAACTTAACAGTGGATCAGCTGCTGCCAATGTACTGTCTGAGGCAGCTTGTTCTTCTTTCATTCAGGTTTTAAGTAATGGTTTGTGCTTTGTTGTGTTAACATGTTCCTTTAGGAAGTAGTGCATAGTCACTGACACACTACGTAAATCCATATATAATTTGTCCTATAGTAAGCTGTTTTGATATTTTTATGTTAAGAATTAACATTAAATTTACTGGGTTTTAATCTTCTGGATGATTGTTTAGCATTTCATTTGGTGTCAAAAGGATAGCTGCATAGGAATTACCCTTTTAACTTGTTATTTTATATATATACTCACATGTGTGTTCTGTGTTATGGCATATACTTGCATTTGAATCTTCTTCCTGTAAATGCTGATTGCAGGGGGACTAGCTATTTCTGTAAAAATCACTCATATAGAAATACATGGAATTATTTCTGTTTATAAAGTTAAAGCAAATATATGTATTTATTTACTGTTTAAGTTAAAAAATAGATTGATATCATTACACTTTCACTCTAGAGAGACATCAGGTACTTGCTTTGAATCTCACCCTTAGTTAAATGCTTAGAAACCTACTTTTAAAGAGCTTTACACTAATTTCCTTTCCTTGCATTAAGAAACAGCAGTTCTTAAAATCAGTGCACTTGAATTTTCCTGGGGTCATACTGTCTCTCTGAGTGTGCATGAAAAGAGCAGAAAATATGCTAAATGTAGTTCCTGGGTTTGATCTTGAGATGGAAATGATACCTCCAGCACAATACCATCATGTGAAACACCATTCCAGATACTTCAAACAGCTCATGGAAAGTGTGTGTTGCAGCCCACAGAGGGATTCCTTCAACCCAGCAGTAAATGCCTTTCTGGACAGCTGGCCAGATGAAGCATGTCTCCTTGTCAGTACATGGCTTTTAGGTCATACAGAAGGTACCTTCAGGCTCCTTCCTTAGCTAGCAGTCAAGAGAAATACTCATTTTGTCTGCTTGTTAGGAGATAGTGCTTTGCCTCTTGGCCTCAAGCAGATTATCATCCTTGCTTCTCCTGTATTCAGAATAGAATATACTCAGAATATACTCCTATACTCAGTATCTTCCAGGGCAAATGATGGTATTTCATACAACTCTGACTCCTTCTGTTGTTGGAAACAGTCAGCAGCTGTAGATAGCAGTAGTTGGAAATGCTAGGGGATATGGAAATTACCACAGAAATGGCCATGTGTGTTAATAACAAGGGCCTGTCTAAACAGGATTTCATGTTCCCTTAGGACCACTGAAGGGAGAGAATAGAGAGTGTGTATGTGATGCTGTGATCCTCTCCAAGTGTCTGCCTGTTTTCAGCTCAGTGTATTTTCTGAACCTGACATGGTTTGTGTGTTTGCATCTCTGAAGTACTTGTGCCAGGCTTTGGCAAAGCATTCCACCAGTGCACCAGCCACGAGGTGATAAATTGACTCCTTTTTTAGTCTGGTTCCCAGTACCATCACTGATGGCCCCAGTTCTTATATTGCAAAGAAAAAAGATCAGTGAGTTCTCTTCCTCCTCTTTCCTGCCTGTTAATGTACTGTATCCCTAAGTCCTCTCTTTCCCAGAAAGAAGTCTTGACATGTGCAGTTGTCTCTCTTGTAGGCACTGCTGCATATTTTTTTCATCCCTGCTCCCTTCTCTGAACCTTTGCAAATTCTAATTCAAATTTCTGAGATGAAGGGCCTAAACTGGTGTATTGTGTGGAAGGTCAGGTTTGTCACTGATGGGTTTTTCAGGAGAGACAGTGTTTTAGCAAAGGTACAATTTTGTTTTAGCAAAAGTGTATGCTGCTACAGGAAAAGCTTCCGTCAATCTGAGTTGAGCACTTCCCTTTTGGGAAGTCCTGAATTAAGGCTTTGAGAACCAGTTTTATAAAACTTAACTCAGAAATTGTTGGTCTTATGTTGTCCCATTGTAAGGAGGGTAGAAGTTTAAATGTTGAAATTAATTATCCCTTTGCACTCCAGGCATTTCTGTCATCTTTTAGATGATGAAAGATGTGTTTTTCAGTCCTGTCTAAAGTGAATGCATCCAAGTAAAACGTAGGGGATGTTCAAGGACAAACTGAAAATGTTTTGCAAATTTGTGTCTGATGGCTTTAGCTCAATTTATGTTTGTGTACATACATAACACAATTAGATGAAAAGTTTGAATTTTGAACATCACTAGAGTGTATGGCGTTAGTGTGGAATTCAAACCTTTGGAGGTTTTTTTTTGGTTTCGTTGTTCTGTTTGTTTCCAAAATTCAGTGTGACTTTTTTCCAGTAATGCTTTTGTATTGACTTTTGCAATGTAAGTTTCTCTCTTCTGCTGTATAAGGACTTCCTTTTTAGTATTCAAACCTGAGTTTATTTTTTAATTACATACATAGGTTATTGTTGTCTCTTTTGTTATATCACCTGATGTTTTTGTCTTTATTTGGAGCCTCTGTTTTAAGTAGAAAATTGTTGGGGTTTTTTGCATTATAGTGTAAGTTATGCACAAATACACTGTGACAGAAGGCAGCTCCTTTATAATCTAATGCTTCTAATACATTTTTCTTGCCTAATTCAGGAAACCACTGATTGCTTGTGTGGAGAAGCAGCTACTAGGAGAACACTTATCAGCTATTTTGCAAAAAGGTATTTTTTTTATGAATGTAATCTTTGATTAGCAATGGATTCTCATACTCTGCAATAGCTATAGTATTCCACAGCGTTTTCTTTAGGAGGTATATTAGGGAAAATATGGCAATATATATGGGAAAAACTTCCACAGACACAGAAACCCAACCTTGTGATTGTTCCACCCACCGTGACAAGTAAATGGTATATTTGGAAAGAAATGTCTAAAATATAATTCCATATTTGTAAAGGTTGCTAAGCTCCTAAATCTCCTTTGACTTGCAGCAGTGGGCTTAGGAATTAAACCTTTGGAACTGCTTATTCCCTAGAATTATATAAACAACTAAGTGAGAGCTGCAGTTGCTGTTGTATCTTCTTCAATGTGATAATCACACAGCTCAAGTGCAGTAGTTGCACATATTCTCATGATGGTATAGCTCAAGAATCAGGAGTTACTGGAACTGGAGCATTCGAGGCAATGAGCTTCCATATGCTTTTGTTTGTACTTTACCTTTTGTCTGGCAATTTCAGGTGAGAACTGCAGTCTTTGTAGGAAGACAAAGTCCTTCTTAAGACATTAGTGTCTTCAAATCACCATTTCTTTGTTCCTCCTAAATTTTAATGTCTCCTTTTTCACTGAATTTCTGGGTTTGTTCAGTATTCCCTGATCTTTTAATATTTTAAATAATCTTTTGTTTCTCTTGCAGGAGTTGTATTTTAGGTTTTAGATCTTCTAGAAAGTTGTCCTTACATCTGTGTTTTCTTTTATGTTGCAAAAGAGATGTCCCTGTTAGTCTGGTATCTTCAAACTCTATCACATCCACATTAAACCTTTCATGTTGTTCCACCTGCCCCTTGCATGTCTTCTTCCCCTTTAAAGATGATATATGCTCAAAGTTTTCTCTCAGCTAACCTGGGAATAGGTTGTTTCCCTGTTTTCAGTACATTTATAAAATTAAGCTTGGTCACTCCATCTTAGCTATTCTTAAACTTAACATAAACAGGAAGTAATAATAATTATACTTTGCTGATATATGTCAATGTTAAGGTTATAGTAAAGCAGTTAGTGCATTGGTGTCTTTAAATGAGTAGGAGGTGATGCTTGAATAGGGTGGGATGGGCATTTCTTAATGAAGAGAGCTGGGTTTTTTCAGCGTGGAGAAGAGAAGTTTCCAGGGAGACCTCAGTGTGACCTTCCAATACTTAAAGAGGGCTTATAAAGAAGAGGCAACTGACTTTCTCTGTGAGCAGATAGTGATAGGACAAGGGGGAATGGTTTTAAACTAAAAAATGAGATATTTAAGATGAGATGTCAGGAATAAATTCTTTCCTGTGAGGGTGATGAGGCACTGGAAAATGTTACACAGGGAAACTGTGGATGCTCCATCCCTGGAAGTGTTCAAGGCCAAGGTTGGATGGGGCTTTGACCAGCCTGGTGTACTGGAAGGTGTCCCTGCCCACAACAGGGGGTTGGAATGAGATGATCTTTATGGTCACTTCCAGTCCAAGCCTTTGTGATTCTTTGATTTCTAGGATTCTAATTCCATGTTCAATGACAAAAGAGCACTAACCACCTGTATTCAAGACTGTGTAGTCTGTTGTCTTACACTTAAAGTATGTCTATTCTTCTGATATCTCAAAAGTTTATGAAATCTCAAAATAGCAGAGGAAAGTTTACCTGACATCATTCTTGAACATTGCCTTTCTGAACATGTAAGTAAGTTACAATATACAGTGAAAATATTTTTAAGCTGAAAAATATAGTAGAATATGTAGTAGTGATTTGAAAATCAAATTTTAACATCATTTAAAAATGGGCATTAATGAAATATATTTGGTGAAGTAGGGCAGTTGTACAGTGTCAGCTACACTGATGATTTGAATTGTCAACCTGTGTAAAGTCCAGCTTTCTGTTTTAAAGAAAGTCATAAAATTTAGATGCTATGCTCCCTTATTGCTAAAGCCTCTGTAACTGACACCAGACAATGTACTTCTGATTACACTGGAGCTGCATTCATCATACTCTCAAATGGAAAAATGTGCACCAAGTTGTTACTTGTTTGTTACATTCTTTGAGCTTCACTTCTCCCTTTGTTAGTCCAAAGTTTAGTCTCATGTAGCATGAATCCATAAAACAAAAGTAGCTTGAAAGGAATTTGTCATTTTCTGTTATTCCATCAGTATGAGCACAGACCATTCCCAGCACATCCTTAATCTAAAAACATGGTTCACCATGTTCCACAGAAAAGATTCTTGCAAAGTGTTTATCTTTAAATTTAGGGCAGGTTACTTACCTTACTGGTTTCTATAGAGGTTCTTGCTAAAACTGTACCCTTGAAGTCAAGCTCTCTTCATAACCATTCTGCAAAAGGCTTATGATCATCACCTTATTGGGAAAGTATTTCAGTTGAAATATTTCATCCAGTTTAAACAAAGGAACATATCACTTGCTTTCAGAAATATGGCCTTAAAATGTTCATCTCTTTTAAGCACACCTGAGGAAAGGTTTTGTCTTTTGCTGTATTTCATAGAGATTTCTCTGTTACATTTCCAGCTGTATTTATGCAGCTCCATTCAAATTTGCTCTTTCTTCTAATTTATTTCGTTTTAGGACTTGATAACCTGCTTGATGAAAACAGAATATCAGATTTGACCCAGACATACCAGCTGTTCAGCCGGGTAAAAGGTGGGCAGCAGATCCTTTTGCAACATTGGAGCGAATACATCAAGGTATTTCAAAGATCTATTACTGATGTAAAAATTTGTTATAAATTTCTTCTGTCAAAACCAAGAATAACATGTAGGTGTATCACCAGAGTTATGTTTTAAGTAAATATGGGCAGGATGTTAATGCTTCCCCTCCAGTAACAATCACATGATGAGACACAGCAACACCTGCTTTGGTTTTAAATTTCTGCTTGGAAATTACTTTCCTTGTAGGTTTGGACATTACACAAGATGTTTTTGGTTGCTTTGTTTTTAAATTGAGCCACATGCACATGTGTTTAGAGTATGCTGGACTGTACTATGTGTTGTTTTGCTGCAAATACACTCAACTGTTTACATACCTGCAAAACCAGTGAAACATCAGAATGTTGTTATTCTTCTGCAGGTTAGCAGTGCTACTTGTAACCAGCCTACAGCAGTGCTGCTGATTGCTTTAGCTATTGGAAAGGGAATGCTCCAATTGAAAATAATCCATCATCAAAGTCATATTTAGATGCTTTGGATTTGTTATGTATGCTGCCCCAGAGAGCTTGCACTCTAGCGTTCTTGCAAGATGAAGGCAGGAAACTTTCACAGATGATTTTTCTCTCTGGAGTTGATAATTCCTGATGGGGTGGTTCTCCTCTGAATTCCCCATGTGTTCATCAACCTTCAGGACTAAGTGCACAACATCAGTTCATTTCAGAGGTGCCTTTTTTCACACCTATGTCTGGAGTTCAGCGTGATCCACCAGTGTTGCAGCTCATGGGAGTGGAACATGGTTACCCCTCTGCCCTCAGAACCAAGGTGCAGTTTACTCCTTAGAGTGTTACCCAATTGAATGGTTTGCTGTGGCTGAGGAGGAACATCTTTCTTCTTCCTTGCCCCCACATCAGGCTCCTGACTTAATCCTAGTGCTGCCTGCCACTTTGTAGGTTCTGTTGTGATCTGTTTTATCACAATACCTGGGCAAGGTCAGTTTTATCCCAGGTTTAGTGAGCTTAAGAGACTTACAGAAAAGTCTGTGTGCTGGTCCAAGGAAAGAAGCAGGAGTTAAAGATGGGTACAAAATAAGGAAAGGAACCTCTCCTTTCACAGCAGCAAGCTGTTAAATTGGCTTATCATAAACCTTTATCTTGCAGAATCAGACCTCCTGTGGCTTTAAGATGGTTTTGTACATTCTCAAAGACCTAGAAAACTTTTTCTGTAGTGTCAGTAAATCTCCTGCTTCCAAACATTCTGTGTGACAGAATGCAGTAAACAGAGGCTTGAAGAACTTCTGACATCTATCTTGTGAGCCAAGTTCCTGGGACAGTAGTCTGTGCTCCATTGTAGTCACCTATTTGTGATTTCAGAGGTGCATTTGGCTTTCTGGATCTCACTTTGCCATTTGCAGAATGGGGGGAAAGCCCTGCAATTTATGAAAGTACTTGATGGAGACTGTGAGATGCCCAACTGCTGTGTTAATGAAGGGGAGGCTGTGATAAGTGAAAGATCTGATGGACTAGGTGATCACCAGAGGTCTCTTGCAGCCCAAACCATTCTGTGGTACACATGTTGAATCTAAGGACCTTGGGTAGCCTTGTGTTCAGCTTTACTCTGAAATACTACTTGAAAGAGATCTCCATGAAAGCTGGCAGTGGCTAATTAGATGCTGCAGTGGAGATTCTGAGGTTGGAGAGGGATTTCCCCCTTTCTCTTCTACTCTTGTTGTGGCTAACATACTTCAGTTGATGAAAATATACCAACTGAATCCTGTTTTGCTGTTACTGTGCAGATGTTCCTCTTTCTCACCTTGGAAAACTGATCATTCTGTTCAGGGCACTGATCAGTGTTACTAAGCAAATGTAAATTGTCCAGTAGTTGAAAATCCTCCCTAACAGGATATTTTGGTTCATTAGACAAATGGTGTTTGTTTATTATCTCTAAGATAATAAATGTAGGAACAGGAAGAGAGTGTCAAGCCTGTGGCTGCTTCTTGTGCATGAAAAGATTTTGTTTCCTTGCAAGTCAGCTAGGATTTTTTTGATTTAGAGCCCTTGATGAAAGAGAAATCTTGGAGTGATGAGCAGCAGTTGAATTTTTCTTACCTGTTCAATAAAGCTCTCTAGAGGTTTTAATAAAAATAGTGCAAAGTTTTCCTATATACTTCACATTTCTGAGGCAGTTTCCATATACTTTATTTTACATGAGTCATATTTCTGTATGTCACTGTAAACTTGCACATCATAGTCATGTCTACTGTGTATTTATTTATTTTATTTTAGCTTCCGTCTTAAATGTATACAATCTTTAAATCATTAATGTGTGTCTAGTTTTTATTTTAAATTTCAATGCATCTCATTTTTTTAAATCTTGTAGTCACATAAGTAGCTCTGTAAAAAAAAATTACTCTTTCTAATGATAAATTTTATAAGGGTAAATGTGTCTGTTGGGGGAGATAGGTAGCAGTCGAAAGTATTTTACTATCAAAAGTATTTGTTTTACAGAACTTTGGGACAACAATAGTGGTTAATCCTGAAAAAGACAAGGATATGGTGCAAGAGCTACTAGATTTTAAGGATAAAGTGGACCATATCATAGAAGTGTGCTTTCAGAAAAATGAAAAATTTATAAACTTGATGAAGGAGTCCTTTGAAACATTTATCAACAAGAGACCAAATAAGCCTGCAGAATTGATAGGTACACAAATATTTTTCTGTAAAATATTTCCAAAGCCTATAGAAAGCATGATGCTGCTGCTGAGTGTGCTAGTGCAATAGTGGTGCAGTGGCATTGTGCTTGAGGAGGTCCCTGGGGTACGAGGCAAGCGGGAAGCCGGGCACAGCGGGTCCCACACGCTTGGCAGTGCTGGCACAGCCTGGCACCCTCCTGTCCCTCACTGCTGCTTGCACGGGCCTGGGGCTGACAGCTGCTCACTGCAGCACTGGGGCTGCCACGGCAGGAAAGAGCAGCCCTGGCAAATAAAAGGGAACTGGCTGGAATTGTGGTGGTAGGGGAGCTCCTCGGGTGCTCTGGGTCTCTCGGAAAGGAGTCAGTGCAGCCCATCTGTCTGCCTTGAAGGCTGAAGTTGGGGTAATGATTTTAAAGCCTTCAGATACAAGGAGTTTTAATAGAGGGGAACAAAAATTTGCCTAGTGGTTATTAAGGGGAAAAACAATAACAAATATTTTAAAAATACTATTATTTAGTTTATCCCTGATCTGGCGAAAGCTATCCTGTCTGCTTTGCCTGCTGCAAAACTGGAGCTGTGACATTTTACACCAGGAGAGGATCCTGCTCCTGGGTTGTTTGCTTTTCCTCTGTACGTTCTTTTGCCTTTATTTGGCTGATTTTGTCTTCCTTCTAAAATCAGCTTTATGTAGGACAGATTGCACAGCATAGTGCTGCAGGTTAAAGCCATGGTACAGGCTGTTGTCATGTGTGGATCGTGGTGCTCCAGCTCCTGCAAAGGTTTTCTTCTTACTCAGAAGGTTGTATAAGGATACTAATGGGGCTTAATAAATACTTAGCTAAACTCGAGGCTTAACCTTATTTCTGGCATTCTGAAACTACTAACTGGAAAGCATTGCTTCTGTTAAAATTTTAATATGCTCCTAGCAAGGAGCATGAGGGACATGGTGAAGGTCTAGAAATATATAGTCCTCTTTATGTTGTTTGTTTCTGTTTCTCATAAAATGCATTCATATACATTGTACACTTCCAAAACATTGTCTATCAACAAGTAATGTGCTTGTTATGACTATAACACAGAATGTGGGAATTTCTAATGCGTTCATTTTAATTACTATACTGTATTCATTTTTTGCCTTGGACTATTCCTTTTTGCAGTATTTTTCCATTATGCCACTAATACAGTAGGGCTCTGTCATTCCACTGAACATAGGGATGGGAAAAGGGAAAATAGAAAACTTAGTGCTTATCCTATATTATAGCATAGTAATATTTAACACATAGTAATATTTCAAGTGGGAGATGCCTAAGTTGGTTATTTTGGATTTCTTTTTTAAGCTGTTAAATAATTTTATTTATTTGTAGCAAAATATGTGGATTCCAAGTTAAGAGCTGGTAATAAAGAAGCAACAGATGAAGAGCTGGAAAGAATCCTTGACAAAATCATGATCATATTTAGATTCATTCATGGTAAGAAGTAGATTCACTGTTGTTCACTGTTGATGCAATTAAAACTGTTCTTGCTTCTAGCAGATCTGCTTTCCTCTGGATGTAAGAGATCTTTTTCAACATGAATTTCTGCTTGACTTGGTCTTTAATTCAGATTGCCTTACACCTGAAGGAGCACAATAAATATACCAGGGAGGACAAACTAGTTCTATGGAGAGTGGCAGGTTACAGACCTTTCCCAGTCTTGAGAGTGGAGACCTCAGAGTTAAAGGTGTTGCTGGAAGTTTTTGCACATAAATTAAGCACATTTGTAACCACAGCCTCTCCTCCAATGAGAGTACAGACTTTTCTCTTCCCTGTCTGCTTACATATGTTGTGGGTACAAAGTATAAAAACCCAGCAACTGATGACTTCTCTTTTCTCATCATGGCTGAGAGGGAGCACAGAGGAGGGCTCAGAATGGTGGGAAGAAGTGTTACTGCTGAGTTTCACTGCCTTTGAAATGCACTTCCCTCATGTATGTCTCTATGTGAGCAAAACCCTTGAATGTGTTAGGAGAATTGTGTTTTTTTCAATATCCAGTCTAGAAAAAAAAAGTGGTCTGATCCAATAGAGATGTGTGGTCACTGTTTTGAGGGAAGTGGAATGTGTATCCTGGGCTGGGATAGAATAGCAGGAACTACCCAATTCTGTATTGGTTTGTTCTGACATCTGTGGTCGTCTCTCCTCATAAAAATCTCAACCAAGTACAATACAATGGGAAAAGTAGTCAAGTCATAAAGTAGTCTTATTTGCATAATGATTTTTGTCAGATGGAGGTGGTGAATTAAAACAGTTGCACTGGCAACTTGTCAGCTGAAGAGATTAATGTCTGTTAATCTGAAACTTTCACCAACTGTTTCTCTTCATATTTTTTGTAGTACTGAGCTAAAAGTGCAAATCTTACTTTGAGCTGTCTAGTGTCTAAGTTCTTTTAAGAGCAGATGATAATTTATAGGTCGTTTCTGGGCATTGGCCTTTTCAATAATACCTTGATGCAGCTGTTTCCTGGAACATCACCAGAGGACAGGACAGAGAAGGAAGAAGACTGTCAGAGGAACCACTACATTGGAAGGTGTTGGCAAGGATTTATGAGGCAGCACAAAATGTGCCTTGAGTTACAGTGAATTTGTTCCTCTTAAGGGAAACACCTTGCTGAGATCTTTCCACTGTCAGTAGGTGGAAGCTCTGGTTTAAGGTGTGAAAGTTTGTGAGTGTCTGTAGGACTCCATTTCAAAAGGCTATTGGCAAATCAATTGAGAAGACTTCTGTTGAATTATCTTCACCTTAGGCTTTTCTTTTAATAAAACAGACCACTGGAGGGAGAATGTTCTTCTGAAGCCCAGAGTAATTTCATGTTATTTGCAGCTGATCCAAAGGGAAATACAAGGCAGCCCATGTTTCTGGGGCAGAAATAACAAAGAAAGAAAGGAGCAAATATTTTGCAAAATATGTTAAAAAATTATTAAAATATAAAATCAGCACGTTGTCTACATGCTTTTCTTCACTGCTGCATAGTGAATATTGTTCTGCTGGTCAGCATGTCACAAACCTGAAGGGCAATGATGCAAATAGAATGTATAATTTAATTTGTATTTTATTTTTTGTTTCAATTTCCATACAGGGAAAGATGTATTTGAGGCGTTTTATAAGAAGGACTTGGCAAAAAGACTGCTGGTTGGAAAAAGTGCATCAGTAGATGCTGAGAAGTCCATGTTGTCAAAGCTTAAACATGGTAGGTGTCTTCATATGTGTTAAATTTGTGTTACTTTTTGGCATGCAGATTGGATTTCCTATTTTCTCATGCTTTTAATAAGTGACAAGCCAGATTTTAAGTAATAGTTGGACAGCTCTTACTTAAATACTTATCTATATATATTACAGCTTTCATTGTGCTCAGCAAGAACTATGGGGCTGACCTCTTAGATAGGAGAGTGGTTCATTTAATGTACCTACAGAGGAGCAAAATCCTTAAAACACATACCTGTTTGTGTAGGGTGCTGTGTAAGCTGGCAAATGTGGCTCAGCTGTCTCAGGTTCAATGTTCATCACTTGTTCTGTGCTTCTTTTTAAACGTGGGATCTTTGCTCTTTTGTGTGTGACAGAATGTGGTGCTGCTTTCACCAGCAAACTGGAGGGCATGTTCAAGGACATGGAACTGTCCAAAGATGTCATGGTACAGTTTAAGCAGGTACATTTAGCTTTTGTTTGTATACTAAATTTTCAACAGTCTTGGGGAAGCATTTAATGATGTTATACCTTGGATTAAGCTGAAATTAAACAAAACAGCTTTTGAGCAGGTCCTAGTCATAATAATAGTGTCTACTTACAATTCTGTTTATACAATAGAATTTATTTATCGTATACAATAATTTTACAGTTTTATTTGATTCCTTTTAAAGTAAATTGCAGTCTAAATACTACATAGTAATTTAGTTGACTGACATCCTGGAAAGTCTATATCCCTTCATTCTGTAAACTGTTGCTGCTCTGATGAATTCTTTGTGAATGGCCCACACCGGAGGAACTCCCTGGAGGTTGCTAAGTGCACAGAAACTGTGCATGTCTCGGCCCCAGAGTGTCCAGCCTGTTGGTGACCAAGGGAAGGCATGCAGGAAATATTCTACCTGCTCACCCTGTTGTTGCATTTCTCCCTGGGTGCTTGTTTTGGGGCAATATTGAAGTCAGGGTGCTGGGTTAGAGATCTGACACGGGACAACACCTGCAGTGACTTTTCTGTCCCAGATTTTGTAGCCTGGCTTGTCTGATGCTCTGCTCCAGTTACATGAGAAAGTTTCATCTAACAGATGTAAAAGTCCAAGGGGATCCTTTTGATCTTGCAGTGCTTGCAATGGCTTCTGGTCAAAAGCTTTTCTTTTGCTTTATTTGCGTGTGATTAAAGTTCCTTTGACCTTAGTACGCTGTATAGACAGTGCTCTAAGATATTTCAAGGTATGTTGGTCTTTCCTTTGTACTCCCAGCTGCTTGCTGTGTTTTGAAAATGGGGAAGGGGTCATAAGATAGTTATTGAAAATCTTGGTAGAGCATGTCTAACCAAGGATGTGGCCTGTAGAAATTTTTCATTGTTATACTAATCTTAAATTTCTAATTTAATTATATACATTTTCTAATTTAGTACGCAGACAGCGTACTTGAATTATTTTTGTCTCTTGTTTTTTAGTATATGCAGAACCAAAGTGACCCAGGAAATATAGACTTGACAGTAAATATATTGACTATGGGATATTGGCCAACTTACACACCTATGGAAGTCCACTTAAATTCAGAGGTTGGTGTTTGAATTCTTCTTCTAAATGGGATCATTTTCACAGGGTGAATTAATGCCCTTCATTTAATGTTTTTCTGCTAGATATGTAAGGGGTTTATGTCATTTTAAAGATTCCAGAATTGGAAAAAATAAAATGTAGTGGATAAAATCCATTTTTTTCAGATTATTATTTCACTCAGTATGGGGTTTTTTACCTGTATAATAATAATAGGAATAAAATCATTGCCTCACTTAGCATTGCAATCAAGCACTTCAAAGTTCACAATTGGTCAGTTCACCTTAATTTAATCACTCTTTAACTGCATTGGTTAGGCACTTTGAACTAGCCAATAGTTATGTTACTGCACATTCCTTTTTTCTGCAGGATCCTTCCTCTGTTCCCTACTATGTCACACAAAACTAGCCCCTGCATTTAAATAGTATCTGCAGGAAAAATGGTTGTTTGCAAGTTGAGAGATTCTTGCAAAGCTCCTGCCAGTAGGAGTGTAGGTTGTTGAAATGTGCATTTGGGGTCTTGTTTCCTACAATACCTTGCTTGATCTGAAGTGTGGGAAGCACTTCAGAGGCTAAAGGTGGTAATGGCATTCCCACTCAGTTTGGAAGATAGGGAAGCTTTTGTGCTCTAGCTCCTGAGATCTCTTTTCCTCCGTTGCAAATTGCTTTGGAAGGATCCAGCCTGAGCAACAAATCGTAAAAATGCAGAGGTAGAATCCCCTTACATGGAAGCAAGAGAGCATAAAGTACTGGCATCAGACTTGAGTTCCATTCCATCCACAAACTACATGAAGAATTTAGGAGCAGATGGTTCTAGCCAGTGTAAGTGTGTGAGATGTATGCTTTTTGTCCCGTGACTTCTTGGTCAGATTCAAAGTCTGGGACAAAACTAGTATTTCTTTGTGAGGTTTAAAACCCTTTACAGGGGGTATATTTTACTGGTACTTCAAACAAACAAACAAAACCCACGACAACAACAAAAAAGTGAAAAAAAACCCAGGAAAATTAAGCTATGTTTGAATGAGGCATTCTTTTGTGCATAATAGTATCAGTGTACTTGAGAGCATAATTTTGCTCTTTGGATGAAGTTTTTCCCACAAAAGGACTTGCTATGAAACATGGTTGAGGAGGATAAAGAAATTATGTGTGTAAAATCATTCAGCATCACTGCACTGCTATAATGCTAATGTTTTTTTCCTGTACAGATGATAAAGCTTCAAGAGGTATTTAAAACCTTTTACCTGGGAAAACACAGTGGTCGAAAGCTTCAGTGGCAGACCACTTTAGGACATGCTGTCCTGAAGGCAGAATTTAAGGAAGTAAGTTTGCTTGTTTAATGCTTTGCCTGTTGGAATAAAATTGAAGTCCATTATTTGGAATCTAGCCATGTAGTGTATTTTTTAGAAAGGTAGTAACATTTTTGTGGAGCAACAATCAAAATTCAATACTGTTATTTTGTACAGAAAGTAGGCTTCTTATAATTAAACTGCAGTACTACCTGGCTAACAAGACAACATTGGGATACCTTTTGGTGTTATTTGGTAGGAATTGCTGCTGTTTCAAATAAAGGAAGTTGTAATAAAGCAAGAAGTTAAGGCAAGAAAAAGAACACAGGGCATTTTTTATTTTTAATCTGGAGTTGTTTTGATCATAGAAATCCTGGTGATGCTTTAGGATGCTCAACATCCAAAAAGAGACTGAAGAGTGTTAGTCATGTGATGGCTGTGGTTAAAATATAAATGCTTGTTTAATTATTTAAGTATTAAATAACTGCATTGTGTGTTCATGTGGTTTTGTTTTGTCTCATGCAGTATCTTGCCTTGTCATAGTGCAGCTTCACTGAGCCACAGCAAAGACAAAAAAACCCCTTGAATTCTTTTACATAACTCACTGTGAATATTAACTTGAGTTAATCACAAAGAGATTCACTATTGATGGTGGCAACACCAAAATTTCATGTACTGTAATTAAAATGAAGTAAAGGATGTAAAGTAAATACCAGGCCATTCTAATAAGCTTCTGCTGTGTACTGTATTGCTACTGTTAGAGGAGAAAAATAAAAAAAACAACAAACCAGAGGCTTTAAAAGTACCCTGATTCCGTGATACTGTGTTCAGGCAGGTTCTTCTGCGTGCCAGGCATTGTAAAATGCATATCTCTTCTTCTAGAAGTAGATACATTAAAGTATGCTTTCTGTAGCTTGTCAAATGTAGGCAGTACAGCAGAAAATTCTCTGAATATTACTATTGTTTGTTATTCCTCTTTCAGGGGAAGAAGGAGTTTCAAGTATCGCTCTTTCAGACATTAGTATTGCTTATGTTTAATGAAGGAGATGAATTCAGTTTTGAAGAAATTAAAATGGCCACTGGTGTAGGTAAGGAAGCATACTTTCTGATTCTGATTTGGTATGTAAAGGCCTAATTTTAAGAAATTTGTCATGATCATTAGGACAAACTTTTTGAGCCAATAGTACACGCACAGCAAAAAAGATGAGAAAAACACACTGCAGGTGTTTCTTAGTGTATTTCCTTAGTGTGTAAAATGCTTGCTTCACAAAATTATTAGTAAGAGCTATGTGGCATGTGATACTACTAACAACCTATTAGATTTACAAAATGTATCATTGCAATTCTTAAAATTCAAGTGGTGATAAAGACTGTTGTCTGTACAGATTGTTTTTGCTCCCTTACCGTTTCATATACTATATTTTTAAAATGATCTGTTGTAGAATGCTGTCATTTGGGGTTGATTCAAGAGCATAATTTCAATTGAACTGTTCTGAAGGCTCACCTGCCTGTTTCCCATTACTGTCACTGGGCTGCCCCTTCACAGCAGGTCTGGTTTGTTCAGAGCAGCAGAGTGTGCTGGGTGTAAGACTTTGTAGCTGTCTGCCTCTGCACTTGAACATGAAGGACAAAGAAAACTGAGGAAGCATATAATTTTCTTTCTAACCATCTGCAGTATCTGCCTTCTGTGTTCTTGTGGTCTTGGATGGGTTTTTTTCCCAAATTCTTACACTTGCTTGAAATAGTTTCAGCCATAACACTGTCATCTCTTTACTTTCTGGAAGTTCTGCATCTATCAGAAGCTTGTACCCAGTAGTCCTTCACATGTTGAAACTTAAGATCAATCCAATACAACAGCTTTTGAAAAAGTATTTGAGCCCATACAAGTACTAAAATATTGTAATATATTTATTAAAATACTGTAAAATGGGGATACCAGGAATACTTGTGCTTCAGAAGGATGCAGAAGGCAGTACAGCCTGGGTGCTCTATTGCTTCAATGTCAGTGCTTCAAGTTGCTTAGTCATCCTCTCTATTAATGGAGCTGAAGAAAATCCATGACAGGGATGATAATAATCATCAGGATAGTCCAGAGAATGTAATTAGATTGAAGTACAATGTTTACAGAACAAACACAGGTTCACACAAGCCTGATCCAAGTCCTGCTTCCTCATCTTGTATTGCTGTCCCTTGGAGCTTGCATACTGGCTGCCTTACAGCAACAGATAAAATCTGCTGCATGGAAATCCCATTCCATTATAGCACAAAATAAAGGATTTCAAGAGACTGTTTTTAAGGCAACTGGCTGGAATGGATTGTTGAGAGGTACCTGTATGTCATTGTACTGAGCACCTTATGTGTATTCCTCTCCCTTATGGAGCAGTATAGAAATTTAGGTAATAACAACAGTTCATGGTCCACAGGGTTCCTCTGGGGCCAGGATGAATGGCAAAGAATCACAGAATGGCTTGGATTGTAAGGGATCTTAAAGATCATCTCGTTCCAATGCCCCTGCCATGGACAGGGACACCTTCCAGTAAACCAGGTTGCTCAGAGCTCCATCCAGCCTGGCCTTGAACAGTTCCAGGGAAGAGGCATCCAGAACTTCTCTGGACAACCTGTTCTAGGGCCTCACCACCCTCAGAGTGAAGAATTTGTTTTTAATATCTAATCTGTTCTGTTCCAGTTTGAAGCCATTCCCCCTTGTCATGTTGCTACATGGTCTTGGAAAAAGTCCCTCTCCATTTTTCTTGTAGGGATTAACTGGCTGTGGTTGGAACTTGTGTTTTCCAGTTGTTGTTAAAATAAATTATTGTCAGTCTCTTTAATGAGATTATCCCTGGTACATTAGGACAGTGGGAAAACATATAAACTGTTACTTTTGAGAAAGAATGGTCACCTTCTCTCTGCTAACTGTGCTTACCTTGAGATGTGTTGTCCAAATATACTCCATGTTTTTATCTGCCTTATTACAAAGGAAGCCTCTAGGAGCTGTAGTTTTTTACACTCAGGTCAGGGATTGGTAGGTAATTGCAGATTCCTTCCCTTTTGCATGTGAACCTGTGAGTTCCAGAGTGTTTTAACAGTGTTCTTGTGTTTGGACAAAAATGGGACTCAACAATCAGCATTTACTGAAGTTGAAACACACAAAATGTCTCAAATGTTATAAATGCTTGTTCAGCTCACATGGTTTAAAGGGTTTTTTTAGTAATCATAGAACAGTTGGACATTTTAAAAAAGGAAGAGGTTGCTCTGTATGGAAGCTAAAGTATTTTAAAAACAGTGATGTTAATCTTTTACTCAGCTGTACTTCAGCACTAGATTGCAAAACCATTCTTTAAATTTTTAGACTAAAACTGTGGTCAGAAGATCCAGCACATTTGGTGATAATTTTATACTGTGAATAAAGTATTCTAGAGACTGCAGAGGCTGTTTTAATGCAAAATCTTTATAAAAGACTTTGCAACATAACTATTAGAATGTTCAAGACTATTTTATCTTCTTGGCTAAATGCTTTTAGCCTTAAATAGTACTAGATAAAATTTCCCTCACACACTTGTTTCTACTACTTTCCTATTTTGAGGGAAGTCTGACTATAAGAACTGTCACCCCCCACAAAACATCTTCCCTCTACCCTCCCACAAAACATCTTCCTGTCAATTTGGACTTCTGGATTTTTATTCTAGTATATATTTTCTGCTGTATGATAAAAACACTGTTGAAATATTAAAATAGATGGTGTGAATTTCTTGTCTTCCACTTTTTCTTTTCCAAATTCCTGTTAATACCAGACAAATCTAAAGCAATAAAATCAGGTTTGCATTAATGTGAAGTCTTTTCTGAAACTCTTTTGGATGGAAAGCTCAGTGAGATGAGTCTGTCTTTCTGACATACATAATCCTGTGCATGCTCTCAGCACTTACCTGTGAAAGATGAGAGCAAGCTTGAAGGCTGTGAGTTACTTCCTAATTGGAACTTAGTTGGAAGAAACTATGAACATATAACCAGTAGCTTTTCAATTTTATTTCTAGATTAATCACACAAAACTCTGTGTTAATGTTCTGTTCTGCTTTCTCCCATATTTGAACTCCTTCACAGAGGACAGTGAATTAAGAAGAACCTTGCAGTCTTTAGCTTGTGGAAAAGCACGAGTGTTGATTAAAAATCCAAAGGGCAAGGATGTAGAAGATGGAGATAAATTCATCTTTAATGGTGATTTCAAGCATAAATTGTTTAGAATAAAGATCAACCAAATTCAAATGAAAGAAACAGTATGTATTTTTTGCATTCATTCAGTTTATGTATTAACTGTTCACCTACATATGGGAAGATGTAATCTCTTGTATTGTTTGCATATAGAGAAAGGAATAGTTAATTTTAAAGGATATGTAATTTTGGAGTAGTCAAGATGACTTGGTTAATAAAGACTTCAAAATTGCTGAAACTGAAAAAAACTTGGGTTGCCTCCTGTGCTTGCAAATTTAAATGCCTGTATATTAAACTAATAGAATCTTGTAGATGTTTCAGCCCACCTTAGAAGTTTCTGTGGTATTGCTGAAGTGTTGGTACTGTATTGAACTCATGAAACAAATGTCACCATGTCACTTCTATATTTAGCAAGTAAGAGAGCTATAAAAGTCACGGTTGTCCCTGATTCTGCAGTGGATATCTTTGTTGTATCTGAATCCCCATTCTTGACACACAAGGTGACATATTTTAATTGACATTGGCTTGTTTCTCTTTTGCCTTTGCATATTAAAATCCCTTAAAATCAAACTGGAGTTTGACACAAAATGCTGCTGTATTTGGGCTGTCAAACTATTATGTTTATCTCAAAAATCTGAAGGGAGTTTTTAAGATTAATTTATCAAATAAATATAAAATAAGACATTATTTTTTCCTTTCTGTGATCCTTAATTTTATCTTTGGCTTGCTTTAGCAGTATACTTGAGAATCACTTATCTCTTAGCATGCATTAGTGTGTGCATCTGTCTCAAGGATGAGTAAGAATGCATGAGTTTCATTTTATTGCAAAGGTTAATTATAGAGATATAATTAATAAAAAATAGCACCAGGTGGTGATATGATTTGTGGTGTTGTGTTGTTCTTTAGGTGGAGGAACAGGTCAGCACAACTGAAAGAGTATTTCAAGACAGGCAATACCAGATTGATGCTGCTATTGTACGAATAATGAAGATGAGAAAGACTCTTGGTCATAATCTTCTTGTTTCTGAATTGTATAATCAACTGAAATTTCCTGTAAAGGTAAATTATGTTTTTGTTTGTCAAACCATCCTAGTTATCTAAATACATGTAATATATTTTTCTATTCAGCTTGTCCATAAGAGCAAGAAATGTGAAATATCATAGAATCAAACCCAAAGATTAAGGTATTGTGTGAAGAGAAGTAAGCCAGAGTATCAGTAGTATATTAATTGTATACTATACTACATTTTTTTAATGTAGCTTTTAGCAGTCTTATATTTTAAAAAGTTTGCCTTTTTATTTCTAACTGTTATACTAATACTATCTTTTCTTCTAGCCTGGAGACTTGAAAAAGAGAATTGAATCTCTCATTGACAGAGACTATATGGAGAGAGACAAAGACAACCCCAATCAGTACCACTATGTTGCATAAAGGAGAAGTAGCACTTTTATTTAAAAAAATTAAAACCACAAAAAATAAAAACCAAAATCATCCATATATATCTTCAGGACACCAAATACCTTTGCTGTTCCAGACTTTCCTTTTAGCAGATTTCAGGTTGATGTATATTTTTCAACCAGCTGCATGCACTGCTGTGGAAAAGAAGTGAAATGACATGTTAATTGATCACCTTTGTCAAGACCTCTTACTAATTTTAAATGTCCTGGGTTTTTTTTTTTTTCTTTAGTTAATCTTTTGTTCTCTTGGGTTCTTCAATATTTAGTTTTATAGTTTTGTTTAACAATGTCATTGAAGTTGGATGGAAAGGTAAAATCATCTGTGTGAGAAATACTTCTGTGATGGATGCAGGTCTGGTTTCTTCATTTAGGTGTTCCTGACTGCATCCATAAAGTCCCTATATGCTGCATTCTTTAGCTACAGTGACAACTTGGGTAAATTTTTAAAAGCCCTTCATTGATGAACACTTATGTACAAGCAGTGTTGTTGAAATAACACTGAAGTTGTGAAGTTATGCACCATGAAAACCCTTAAACTTGTGTTCAGTTAATTTTCTTGCAAATTGTTACAAACTTCAGTCTGGTTTCGATAAATCAGGTTTTGAAGTGAGATCCTTGAAGTGCCAAGAGGACAACTGCATTCATGTGTGTACTGAGCTGTTGGATTATTTAGCTAAAATATGGATTGTTCTGTTATTCCTACTTCTGCTGGCTTGGGTGGCAGAGATTAGATCTGAGTCCTATAGGCCCTGCCTCATTTTAGGGCAGCAGGTGTATTTCACTGTTCATGTACTTGCCGTAAAATTTAGTTCTGCCTTGAAAATAACATCCAGGGAACCTACTGTACAGCATGCTCCACTTTCAGAAAACAAAAACTTTTTTTAAAAAAAGACTTTTATGGTCTCAGTATTGGGAAAGCATAGCTTTTTGTCTTGAAAGACTGAGGATTTTGTGAGTACTTTGTTACATATTGTACATATGTAAGTTGATTTGAATGAAAGAGTGAAAGGCACTGTAGATCTGTTAGACAGGTGGAACTGTAAGGAAGACACCTTTCTTGGAAATACTTGCAAGACTCTGTTTATTTTCCTGATTTGTGTACTGGTATGTTTCATTCTGAAAAAGAGCTACCAAAGGAGTTTTGATCACTACATAAATGAGAATTTAACTGAGCAATATTTTCTTGAGAGATACCTTACTAAGTTTATGTACCATGGGGTTTGTGCATCAATTAAAAGGCCACCACCTCGTCTTACAGTAAACATTGCTATGAGTTGACATCTTGTGGAATTACATATTAAAAGTCCTTACTCTGTCATCTGGTGTCATGAATTGTATTGCATTCTTCCAAATTATTTTTGTTCCCTTTGTGTTTAGAAACTAAACACATTTAGTTTATTGTATTTAAAGCATATTTAATATTATAATTTAATGTAGACTTATTTTAATATTTGAATCTTCAGTTAATGCAAATAAAATCTTTGATGCATATTAAGTATTAATTTCTTAGCCTTTGTGAGACTGTGGCACTTCAGTTTATTTGTGTGGTTGGTTCTTTAGTGTCCATTATACTATTCACTTTCTGTGTGTATGGAAACCAGTCAGATCTATCTTACTGGACTTGTAAACCAAAAAGGAATATGTGCCTCACAGAAATGTAATGGCCAGAGATGCTTTATCCACTGAAAGCTGACAGTAGTGAGCAGTAGCTGATATGAAGCAGTGAGAATGTGCTGTCTGCCCCTCCTGAACTCAAATATTCTGGTTCAGTGCTTCTAAACAACAGCTTAAAGCAGTGGTGTTACCCTGAAAATGACTGAAACAGTTCAGCTTTAAGAAGCAATGTTAATAAGTTAAAAGTGCTGAGATGTGCAGTTTTTCTTAATTGCCACAGACTAGAACTCTGGCCAAGTTATTCTGGTGTAGCAATTAAAAATTAGTTGTTCCACAGCAGTGGAAATGATGAAGCATGTCTTTCTGTGCTGTATGTTCTTGGTCCCTGGCTGTATCATCCCCTGCAAATAATCTCAAGCAGCAGGACTCAGAGGGGTTCTCCTTGGTTCTGCCTTTCAGCTTGTGGGAATGTGGGTTTTGTTCTCCTCCTTCCAGCTGCTGATCTCTGCTCCCTCCTTAGCCCCCTGAACCTAAAGGGGATGTAATAATCCCTGAAGATTTTTACTCTTCCAGATTGGTCTGCAAGTGGCTTCAGAGGTTCAAAAGCTTTGGGAGAGACTGTCAGGCCAGGTAATCATGACTCTTTCTCAGGTCCTCATTTTTAATTTGATTTCCTCAAATTTTTCTTACTGGGATTTTTTTATGTGCTGAATCAAACAGGTAAGCAGTTACTGTATGAGTCAGCATGGAAATCACTTCTCCATAGCAAAATAGCTGCATTTGATTGCTTTTTGGTAGCTGGTGATAGAATTTGGCTGAACAACCCAGTCTCAACCAGTTGACTCTTTGGGGTCACATTTCCCTCAGTGTACCTGTACCCACAGGGCAGATGTTGTTAAACATTTCTTCCTGGGAGATCACCCAGTGTTGAAGATGTTGGACAGTAGCAAAGTAACAGAAGAACATCTATGTTCAGATATGTCTGGAACACCAGGATCTTAGCAATTCAGCATCCTTAGAACAAATTGTGTAGCAGCTTCTCTGGAATGATGAAAATAACAGCAAGAGTCTGGCTATGGATGGGGGCTCTAACTCATCCAAACATACTTTATATGTATTTAAAAAGCAATTTTCCTAAATGTGACATGCTCTTACCTAGCCCAAGACTTCCTGAGGGAAACTGAGTGTGAGAATGTAGACTGGGGGCTGACTTAAAGGTGCTTCCCAAGCCTGGCAATTACAGCTCTCCTTACCAGCCAACAGCTTCCTTCCTCCCCTCTCCTTGGGTTTTTCTTTCTTAGTTTTGTGTTTTAGCTTCCCCTGAACTCCTTCATCTGAACTTGGGTTTGTCATTTAACTTCCTTGGTCTGCTGTAGCTTTTTTCTTCCTTTCTTTGTGCTATGTATCTTTTGAAAAATTACACACCTTTCAGGCAACTTCAGTGCATCATTGGGGCAGAGTGGCTGGAAAGCTGCACCATGGAAAAGGGGACCTGGGGATTTGAAAACCAGCAGCTGAACATGAGCCAGCAGTGCCCAGGGGGCCAGGAAGGCCGATGATCCCGGGCCTGTATCAGACATAATGTGGCCAGCAGGACCAGGGCAGAGATTGTCCCCCTGTACTTGGCACTGGTGAGGCCTCACCTCAAATCCTGTGTTCAGTTCTGGATGTCTCAATAAAAGCAGGACAGTGAGGTGCTGGAGCAAGTCCAGAGAAGGGCAACAAAGCTAAGAAAGGGTCTGGAGCACAAGTCTGATGAGGAGTGGCTGGGGGTGTTCAGCCTGGAGCAGAGGAGGCTCAGACACACCTGAAAGGAGGCTGTAGCCAGGTGGGGCTCAGCCTCTTCTCCCAGGTAACAAGTAACAGGACCAGAGGAAAAAGCTCAAGTTGTGCCAAAGGAGGTTTAGATTGGCACAAAAAAAAAATTCTTTACTGAAAACGTTGTCAAGTACTGGATAAGGCTGTCCAAGGAAGTGATGAATTCATGTCCCTGCAGGTATTTAAAAGACTTGTAGATGTGGTGCTTAGGGAGATGGTTTAGTGGTGGACTTGGCAGCGCTGGGTTACAAGTTGGACTCAGTGACATTTGAGGTCTTTTCCAACCTAAATGGTTCCATTCTATTTGTAGGTTTATGATCTTTGGCAGGTGTGTTAGGAGGAGTGGACTCTGTACCATAAACTTGGTTAGCTATTCCTAGCAAGTCTGCAGAAAGGAAGTAACCATGGGAAGTCAGGTAATACTCAGCAAAAGCCTATGGTAAAATGGAGTCATGGTAAAAATTCCTGGCCTGTCCTCTGCCTTGATTGTACTCTGCCTTGACCTCACAGGACAGATTTTATTGTAGTAACAGCTCCTGTGTCTCCTTGGTGTTTTCCATGAGCATCTTGCATCCATGGCTCTGAAGGAAGGCCAGGGAGTGCACCACTGTTTGTATGTGGGCCTGTGGGCACATTGGTTGGCCAGCAGCTCTGTCAAATGGGGGGGAGGGTTCATTTCCCTCACTAATTGGACCTCCAGGCTGTGCATACACCAGCTTTTACAGAAGCTGTAACTTTGTTTGTTTATGTCTTACCCTGCTGTCAAGTTTGATTGATGTCAGCCAACAAGTTACCAAGCAGTGGGGCTGGTAGCCAACATGGTTGTAAAGACTTGTTCCATTAGTCTAACAAACACCCTGGTAATGCTGGTACTGAAAGGATGTGGAAATTGGTATTCTGCAGTCTCTACACCATTATTAAAGGCCTAGTGAGCTAATGATCCACAGCAAGGAAGGTCAACATCATTCTCTGCTGATAACCTTATGTTCTTTATTTACCAATTTTTTTTTCCACAATATTGTTGCTTTATGCACCATATATATGCATATTGATCATTTTTTGGTAGTAATCCAAGCATCTGTCACTTTTCCAGCAGGGAGGGAGACTACTGCACAGCAAGTCTGAACCTGTCTGGGCCTCCCTCTCCACTTCGTCTTGTGGCAGGCATACTTTTTTTTGTTCCACAGACCTTCCTCCACCCCCAGTGCAGCTTCCAAAAACAGTGATCCAAAATGAGAACAAGCCATGTCCCAGCTCTATCACCCTCAACTCCTCTGCAGATGACTCATTCAAACACTTGACCAGAGCTGCTCGTTATGTCCTTTTTCAAGCTAAGTTCTGCTTTTGGCAAGGCATGGCAAGAATAGATTGCTGGAAGTGTTGCAGGGAAAAACAAACTAGAAAAATACACTACTGTCTCTAAAAATGCAGAGATAAAAATTCAGCATTAAGAAAGAAATCCCTGCTTATAGCAATCGTATTAAAATGGAAAGATAGATCCCCAAGCCACCCTTAGGAGTAGGACTTACCCAGGATGTCTTGGGGAAACAGGAACTGGGAGTGAACTGGGACAAACAGCAAGGAAAGGTCAAGTTCACAGTAGCTGAACTTGACTTTAGCAGCTGGGAGTAGCTAAACTGCATTTCAAATGGCTTCAAAGTAAAATTGTATGAAGGCAGCTTGGGAGAATAAATGATTCTGCCTCGGAGATGATGAATCTGGAGCAGCCTGTAATGAGGAGGGGGATGATATAGCAGTCATTGTGAGAAAGCAGAAGCACCCTGCTACTGGCACACCTTCCAGTAGTACTAGAAATAGGATTTCAGTAGCAAGATCTGTACTTGAAGTTTCAGATGAAGTAAGCATATCCCTAACAGTGTAGATAAGAGACTATTGAATTACAAGGTGCTCAAATGACTTGGGCTTCCCATCTCCATTACTGTGCTCCGTTAGGTCTGAGAATGTTTACAGACTAACTTCACCTTTTTTCCTGGTTTTCCCAGCAGAAAAGGGATTTCTTAAAAAACATCAGACGTACGAAAACTATGTGCAATTGCAATTGGAACCCATGCAAACAGAAGTCATTAGCAGTCTGTTTCGTCTTGGAACACATGTGCATTATACATTTACATGGGCATATGCAGATAGAACATTTTAGAGAGAACAGACCACCACCTCCCAATGTTTTCATGCAGATGGGACTGAAGTAATTCTGTGCGAAACGACTATACTCACCTTAGACTGCCTTTAAATTCAGCGGCATGAAACACATTCAGAGCTTAGTAATTCAGTAATTGCTCGGTAATTCAGTAATTGCCCGCCCCCCTCACCACCTCCCGTCCGCCCCGGGAGCCGCCGCACAGCGCCCCCAGCTCTCGCGAGATCCGGCCCAGCTCTCGCGAGATCTCCCCCGCCTCCATGGCCCGGGGCACCCGCAGCGCCGGCTCGGGTCACGTGACGGGGGGCG
>VZRZ01005293.1:80535-137227 GCA_013398175.1 Climacteris rufus
GCTCGGCAGGGTGGCGGGGGGGGCGCGTCGCGGCCTGAGGCGGCTCCGGGGCCGGCGTTGGCGGACGCGGCACCTGTAACTGCAGAGCCGCCCGTCCGCCCGCTCCCGCCTGCTGTCGGCATTCCCGGGTGCTGACTGACTGGCGGGGTCCCGTGGGGGGACCATCCCTCCCTCCCCCCGCGCCGGGCCCCTGTGGCTCCCGGGAGCCTCCGAGGGCCGCCCGAGGTACGAGGACGGGAGGCGGCCGCCGCCGAGCTCGGCTGGGCTGAACCGCGGCGTGCCCGGGAGCGCCGCTCGGAGCACCTGCGTTGGACCGGGGGACAGCGCTCCGGGAAGAAGCTGGGAACGCGCCTGGAGTACGAGGCGTGCAGACGCGGGAGCTACTGATGTCATTGCTAGGGAGCAGCGTCTGTCTGTAGGGCATGTAATGCTCCCTTGCTTAATGGCTTTCTTCTGCCGTATCTTGAGAAAAATATGAAAGCGTCTGCAATCGAGAGATTTCAGTGCCTCGATGAGAAGGTTTGTTAAGGCAGCAAAGCTGGTTTACGAGGAAGCGTGTCTTGCTCGTTTACTGATAACTGCCTTGCTTTTGGTTTCTTGTCTTGAAAGCCACATCACACAACGCTGTCGGGTGTCTGAGATGTGGCTCTGGCAGCAAAGGAAACGTGTTCAGCAGCTTGCCAAAATATTTCCCAAATAAAGTGGCGGTTGCGAATGGTTATCTGCCATCATTTTTGAGATAAGACGGCGTTTGAGACTCTTCTGACGTCTCTTTGGTAGTAAATATCGTTATCGCCATTGACCGTACTTCAGCTGCAGTGAGCCCAAAAGATGCCGCTCGCAAAGGGCACTGAGCAGTTCAGATATCCACTCGTCTGGAGAGCACAGTGCCTGACAGTGCTGCTTGACTTGCTCCTTAGGGCTGGCAACCGAAGTGTTGAACTGCTGTTATAGGTGGGAATTCTTTGTATAGTTTGTTTAATACAGTTATGGCTTAAATGTTGAATTGGTTTGGTTTGCTTTCTAGTCAGCCTGTGTGGTTTTTACGTGGTACCACGGCTAATATTTCCTGTCACTGCAGCGCTCTTCGCCTGCTTAATTACAAATGTCATTCGGTGCATCACCTCTGTCACTTTCTGGCATGTAAAATGTGCTAGGTCTCTGCATCTGAGGCAATAGACGAGTTTATTTTATCACAGAGTAACTATTTACTGCTAGTCAGGACTTTGTACTGGTGTCTAGAAGCTTAGTAGCTGGCTGTTTCTGCACAACTTTCTACCAGAATCTTGGGAGGAAATTTTGTGGTGCCAGTAGAGACCCCCTTCTTGCCACAATGTGGGGTTTGGGTTGTGAGCTGAAGTCTTCAGGCGTTTTTATCTCATTTGCAGCCCTTTAGTCGTCTGAGTGAACACTGATTAGGAGAAGGTAACGATCACGGGAGGCTGAAGGATTAGCCTGGGTGGGGCAGATGAGAGAACTTGCTTGGCGATGCCTTGACTTTGGGACAATAGAAAACTTTTTTCCCCCTGAATTCCTCACCACACCTCACTTACTGTTTCAGTTTTCTGTTCGCATTGAGCAGCAAGCACGAAGCTGAATGTGTCATGTGTCAGCATTAAGTACTTTGTGGTGCATGTCCTCACTAATATCCAAAGTGTAAGAAAACATTTAGGTAGTATAGTGGTGAATGCAGGGAAAGGGGGCTATGGGAATGGAAATACCTCCCCTAAACGGAACTGCTGCTTTTTGAAATCCTGAGTGAGGTGCTGCCTCTCTGTTGTTGAGCACGATGGGTCACTTGGGTTGTGTGCCAAACCCTTTTTTGCTTTCTGAAATACAGGAACATGAGAGAACACTTTTCTGAAAATCCAAGATTAGAGTCAGGCATGGATTCAGCGTAGTCAGTAAATAATAAAGTGTTTGAGATTTGGGGAAGGAAAAATTCATTCTTCAAGATAGCGTGATGCCATTTCAGAGTTATTGACACATAATCCACGTGTTTCTATTGCACAACTCTAGTCCAAAGAGGAATTTCAAATCTTGCTACCAATGTAGGGATAGTTGAGAGAAACTTGATAATGAATTCCAGCCAGTGAGCCATTTGGTGCTGGATTGTTTTTCTCAGCTTTGGCATTACCAGCTGCTTGCAACTGAGACCTAGTACAGCTTAGTTTTCACAAAATGTGACCGCTGTAATGTTGAGCAACTTCCAAAACACTGTTTTACCAAATGCTGCCCTTGACACAGTGTTTGCTTGATGGCTGCTTGGAGTGTGTTGACGGCCTCAGAGGGTCTGAATGAGTGTGCCATTCCTCATGTGATGGGTTACTCGGCTCTGCCTTCAGCAGCTTTCCTGCCTTATGAAGTAACTCATTACTTGCTGAGTGAGAACTGTGCAGGTTCCCTGGCATGCCACTTTGGAGATATGTTCCCCACATTTCTGTTCAGGCTGCCCGAAGAGGTTTATTTTTGGTGTAACCTGCTTCTAGATTGTTCCGTCGCGATTAGGATGTCTTCTAATCGGTAGCAGACGACAAAGTGAAGGATTGCTTCTTAAGTACAGAAGTACAGAGGAACCTGGAAATAAGAAAAGATTGATCCTCTATTGCAACGTTAACTCCTGTTGTTATCTCTGATGGCCTTTGTAGGTCTTAAAGATAAAAGCTTATTTCTAGCAAAAGGCACACCTCCCCTTTGCTTGTTGCAGCTTAACTGCAACAGTGTCTTTGCTCTCAAGTCAGCCATGATTATTTGGAAATTCCTTGAGAAAACTTGGTGCCGAAATGGATTTCTTGGTATGTATTCTCTTAAGCTGGGCAGAAAACACTTTTGGGCACGTGAGTGGTGGCAACTACAACAGCCATTTGAACACTCCCCTGCACTATCTTGATTCTATATTACATATTTTTAAATGTACCTTATGTTTTGGTCAATCAGGGGGTTCCACGGTTTTGGGTCATCTGACTTGAAGATGGACTGGTCCCTTTCAGTCTCAGTGTAACAGTTTCTTCTCCTTCTGTCACTTGACAGCACCACTGGCTGTCAATTCTGCTTTCTCTACAGTTAATTCCCAGTGGGAGAGTCTTAGGAGCACCCTGGCATTAGAATACAGGGCTTCAAAGGCTTCAGCTCTGCAGTGGATTCTTGTCTAGCTGTTCCTTCTCCAGAGTTCAGTCTTGAGCACAGCAGTTCACGGTTAATACATTTCGTTTTCTTGTATTAAGCTTGATGGCATCTGTTTTTTTAACAAGGATTCAGTCTGTACAATATAGGAACACCCAAATGTCTTTACTTTCCTTGTCAGGGTTAAGACCGACTTCTCTGTAGGACTAGGACGGTGGTTTTATTCAGGCAGTTAGTTTATTACCTTATTTGCAGTATGCTCTCTTCTGGAGAAGTTTTCCCTTTAAATTATCACACAGTGCTCCTTCCATCAAAACTTTTTTTGGGGCTGGCAGCTGCCTTGAAGAATGTGTGTTAGCTGTGTGGTGTGATACAGCAGCACTAAACTGAGCAAGTGCAAAATGGATTTGTGTGAACGCTGCAAAGGGTCTGGCCAGGAGAGTGCAGATCTCCCAGTGCACTCGTGTCATCATTTGCTATAGAGATAACCCAAGACTTACGTCCTCTAGATCAGAAGCCATAAAGAAGTTTCTTGTGACTAAACTTGATGCAATTGTGCAATTCTCTGGTCAAATGGCAAGTGTGTGGCTGCTAGATAGCCTTTTCTTTATATTGCTTTTCTACTTTTATAGATTTGTTTATAAAGACAGAAGTTACTAATCTACAAACTTGAATTAAGAAACAAAATGTTTACTGACTTAAGGGAAGTCAACAGTAGCAAAACCATAATCTGAGATTGCATGAATTTGTCTCTTAGTTGGCAAGGATGCATGTTCTGGGCTGGATCAGGAACTTGATATAATCAGGTGCTGCACCTGCACAAGTGCAGCTGGTTCTCTCATCCCCTAAAGTACTCTCCTGCATCCTTGAATTAAGCTCTGTTCTCCCTTTCCCTACCACTGGGTGTGTATCAAGTGAGTCCAGTCTTGTCTTTTCCTGCTGTGCCCATTGGTGAAAGGTAACTATAGCTCATAATTTTATGGAGGCCATCTCACCTCTTTCAAAATGCTTCCTACATCAAGCCTGCCAAGGGATTTTCATGCTTTCAGTTTTTCCTGTCTTTTTCTTTCTGTATTATGCCGAGGTGGTAAAAGTTCTGAATCCTAAGGAAGTAATCTTGACTTGGTCTTCTGATAAAGAACTTGGACCAGGTGTTGCTTTGGGAGTGGTGCTTACCATAGGAAACAGATCATTAGAGGAGAGCATAATTCCTCAGGGATTTTTCCTTTCTCTTCTCTGACATAGATTTAGGAGTCTGAAGTGGTGACTAAGGTTACCACTTTGTTCACAAAATGGCATTGACATGTCAGGGTCATTCGGAACAATCAGAATGAGTAAATTACTGGGCACTTAGGTTCGCATGTACAATAGAAAAGAAACCTTTGGATAAGAACCAACATTTCTTATCTCCTTGTGTTAGTGCCCCGTAGATAGCAGTGTTATCAGAACACCTGGGCAAAGGTGCAGGGCGACACCTCAATCCTGTAGCTCAGAATGGTTCTGTGGGGCCGGCACCCCTCGGCTGGCAGTGCTGCCGCACGGAAATTGCCGCAGGAGAGGAGAGGAGAGGCTGTGGGTGTGCCCAGGCTGTGGGTGTGCCCAGGCTGTGGGTGTGCCCAGGCTGTGGGTGCGGTACCCGGGATCCCATCCCAGCCCATCCCGGCAGCGCTGCAGCCCTGGGGCTCCTCTGCAGCACCGTAGGCAATTGATGCGAACTGTCCCATCCACTGGGTGGCTGAACGTGCTGATGATGTGGGATATGTGCCCAGGTGGATTTGGATGGCTTGCTGCTCTTTATTCCAAGAGGGAATAAGAAAAATGCGAAAGAAGTTTTTACTTAGGCAGAAAACATTACTGTAGTAATAAATCCCAGATTATACAGAAGCAGCTTTTGTGGTTTAGGTCTTTATTGTCAACGTTCCGTGTTTCTAATGAAAATTGAAGGCAAAGTAAATCATTAACTACAGTAACTGAAGTCCTCTTTGCAAGCAGATGGTGTACACATTTGCCATTAAATATGCTTGGTTTTCTAGAGCACAACAATCATTCATCTCTCTCCCTCAAGCAGGTTTTTATTTTATGGGAGAGTAACCTGAGAAAAGTAAGCCAAACCTGTGTTTGACTAACAGGATTTCAGTTAGAAGAAGGTTGAAACACAAAAGCATGTGCTGGATTGTTTTGTTAGCTTTGTAGTATTCAGTTTAAAACAAACAATTTTATGAGGTAGGTTTCTTTAAGATAAATTGTTACACAATCAAGGAAGTATTTGTTTTGTTTGACTTATTTGTTTTATCTCAGAGTGTTAATATACTTTGGGGTTTTTTGAGGTAGGTATGTTAAAGAAAGATGCTGGACTTAATTCAAGCAACATCTCTAGTTGTTGCTTTAACAGTTTCAACTTCAGTGTTTTCCTGCATGAAACTGTAATTGCTGAAATGAGGTTTAAAGGGAGAGATTGTCTTATGATTTTCAATTGAAAATATGCAGCTAGAATAAATGTATAAGCAGCCTGTTTTTGGAACTTTTTGGAATATAAAGGAAGCATCTGAGCTAAGTGAAATTTCTTTGAAGTTAGTACGTTTTTGATTATTCGTTTACTAGATGTCCATATTGGAGTGTTTCCAGCCAAGTGAATAATGAAGCCTCACAAAAACTTACTTTTTGCCATTGAAACGTTGAGGACTGCCTCATTTCAATCTGAAGTACTGCACTTGCTGTGCCACAGAGTTGTCAAATAGGGCACTGCAGTTCATTAAGACGAACTTTTAAAGCCTAAAGTTAAAAATCTGGAGACTGTATCAGTTTTTGTGTTAAATAGCAAAGAATGATAATAATATGAGATATACAAGCAATATTCTCAACTTGTAGATATGCCCTGATAGAATTAAGCAACACATTATGTAACTTCATTAGAAATATTCCCAGGATACGTTGATTCAACATCAGCTTGCTTTTCTGTATTCTTGACATTTTGACTGGAGGCTCTTGGTGTTTGTGGGCTGCTGCTGATTCATGCATTAATCACTACTCGACACTGAAACTGCCTTCCCAAAACTCAGCACTGCCTTCCTGCAGGACCCAGCAAGCTCTTCCTCTGCCTTAAACTGGCTGCAGCCAAGAGTAGGCGGGACCTTCTTTCCTGTTGCCCATTTTTCACTGTAAAATAGCTAGTTTTCTCTGTTAGACAGTCTCAAGGACGATTTCTGTAAACATAGCTATGTTGTTGTAAAAATTATCTTTTTACATTCCTTTCCCATGGACACAGATTCCTTTTGACGGACACTTCTTGTAACCAATATAGTTAGAGACGGAAGTGTTAACTTTCTCCAATGATCTGTGATTTCTAAAAGTGTATATAAGAATTAAACGAAAAGGGTTTTCCCCCCTTTCCGCCCTTGCTCTGAACACAGCCCGAAGTCCAGCTCTCATTATTTCTGCGTCTTCGACTGATTACCGGGATAAGCCGTAATAACAGAGGCATCGCGGTAATACTTTCCTTCAGTGTCTTCATTTGTTCTTCAGTGGTTTTTTTTCGAATTTTTCTTTGCTCCTATGTCCCTTCTGTTTCACTCGGTTTCATCTGCATTCCTGGAAGAGCTTGGGAGCAGATGATTTTGCAGCACAGTGCTCTCTGTTCACCACCCTTGGTGGAGCAGCTCTCCCCACTCTGTGCAGGACAGCTCAGCGTCCCGTGCCTGTCTCGGCGCTGGCACTGCGAACCCGGCGCCTGCTGAACGCTTCTGAAGCAGGACTGGGCTTTTAGAGCATTTGTTCTACACTAAGGAAATCAGATGCATATCATGGTGTGAACCTTGCAAAAAATTCAGTAGTTATGCAGGTTCATGCCCCTTAATCTTTATTACTTCAACTTGGTGAGGGTGATTTATCAGCTCTTCATAACCAGAATTTGTCTTCCATTCGGTGCTTTCTGGTACCTCTGCGTTGTCTTTTGTTGTTGTCTGAATGATCTGTGATGGGCAGGTCTGTCATGTTTTCATTTAGGTCAGCAACGTTTTTCTTAACTTTTTCATGCTTTTCTTTCTCCTGCATTTCTTTTAAAAATTATTTTTCTTTCATTCTTTTACTACCTGTTACTTGACTATTTTTAGCTCTAGAATCGCTAAGATTTTTAATAGCTGTCAAACAAAGAAGTCTGCATGCACACTGAAGGTTTTCATTCTAGCATGTTTTTCAGTCATAATGTTAGTTCAAGGAGCAATGGACTCTTATTCCCTGCCTCTACATTTTCTGTTCTGTGCTAGAAATCTTTAGCAAAGTGTAAGCATCTTGCTTTGAGCAAACTAGTGCTTCCATAAAATGTAAACAAGTTCCAGATGTAAATGCAAATTGAAGGAAACTTTGTCAATTGAAATGGCCATGTGGAAGAGCATGTTTCTGATACTGCTCTGAATTGCAATAAATAACATTTCTTTGTACATATATGGTCCTTAATGAACATTTTATGCTGGACATAAAGGCAAAGGTAGGGCAGTTTTGCTCTGAAATAAGTTTTCTACGCTGTCTATTCTTAAGTATTACACTCTGTCTATCTCTGATTTCAAGTCTAGACTCTTGAAACAACTCAGTAAAGTGTATGAATTCCACCTTAAGTTTTGCCCTCTTTGGTGCTGGGGGAGGATGTGATGTTGCTAAGGGGAAGGCAACAAGGGAAAACGCTTGCTGGGTGCCAGAGAAATAGTTTCCAATGTGTTCCTGCAACTGCTGTACCTCCTACCAAAGTCCAGCTGACAAAAGTCCAATTTTCCTAATAAATGTCTTAATACAATTGTACACACCATAGTTTGCAGCGAAAAGTTAAGATTTGTTTTTGGAAAACTTCTCAGAGAGGGAAGTTGGCTAATGGATAATCTCCCATCTGGATCTTTTTGCTATTACCAACAGTTGAATGGATTAGCATGTTTGGCTGTTAAAGCTTATTTGCTTGCAATAGTGGTTTGTGCCTTGCAGCTGTTTTTTAATCAGGTTTTCTGCAAGACTGAAGTTGTTGCAAATGCAAACTGATAAAGGGCTAGCATGAAAACGGTGCAGGCTTTTGGCAGTAAGGTGTGCTTTGGGGGCTGGGAGTGGTGACAAATCGAGAATCTGAAAGAGAAAAGGCTCTAAAATGAAGACCTGGGAACACCTTGGTATGGTGAAAAGGCTCTAAAATAAAGACCTGGGAACACCTTGGTGTGGTGAAAAGGCTCTAAAATAAAGACCTGGGAACACCTTGGTGTGGTGAAAAGGCTCTAAAATAAAGACCTGGGAACACCTTGGTATGGGTTTAGGTACAGGAGGATGTCACACTTGGACACGAAAGAAAGACGCAGACACGCGTTGGAGAGACAGAGCCAAAACTTCTGGGGAGCACTCCCTGCACTTTATTTTATATTTCCTCTTAGAAACCACAGTGGATTGGAGGGTGAACTTGCCACCCCTCAATCACACTGGTCAAATCAAATCTCTCTGCCCAGGAGAAAGAAATGCAGACAATAGAACACAGAAAAACATGTTTACAGAAAGTACGTGAGAAACTGTTACAGCAGAATGAAAACATCGAAGAACTGCAAAACTCAGGGCAACATGAGCATTTTCAGCTATCCCTCCCCACAAATGAAGTAGGAGATAACCTGTCCAGCTGTTTCCAGCCTGCCACAGTGCATGCCCTGTGTGAAGCTTTGCTGGCAGTGGGCACTGGTCCAAGCCCCTGCTGCTGTCAGGAAGGATGGTGCTGTGCTCCCCTTGCTGCCTGTTCTTACCCTGTTCAGTCAGTATTATGGTCAGTGGTACTCACTGTGCTCTGAGCATCGAGGCTGGAGCGGAGCAAGTGGGGGAAAAGCTTTTCTCTGCTTTTCTCAGCAGCTCACTCTGAGTTTAACTTAAACCAGTCAGGAAAACATAACCTCAGTCTGTGTCAAGGTCTTGGCCCCCTCCTCCTCTCAAGCGTGGAGAGCGTGATGACAGCCAAGAGAAGTTCTGGCAAGGGTAGCATGCTCTATCATGCTCTTTTTGGCAGTGCCTTCAAAACATCTGCAGTCAATGCAAGCTTTCTAAATGCTGCATTCAGTGCATGTACAGCTGAGTGTCCTGGTACAGCGGCAGTGAAGGCTGCATGGTGTGCTGGGGGGAAGGCAGAGTGGTGTAGGCATGCAGGATCAAACATGCTAAGTGAGGTCTGGCTGAAGGTTGGCAGAGAGTTCTGTGTAGAGTGAAGGCTGAGCTGCCTTGAACAGTGTGACTGGTGGTTTTTGCGTGGTTTTCTTGCCCTCTTAGGACCCAGCATATCAACAGTTTTGGGTGGCTTTGCATTTTTACAGATGAGGTGTTAAATTTGTCTTCTGTGTGTTAGTGATGTTGAAGCTGATGATGTTATTGGGCTGTTAATGCCCAGGTTTCCAAACTCAGCTGATGTTTAGGTTGTACTCCCAAAATGTACAGTTGTACATATTTGTCTCTTTGGGATCAAAAGTACAAGTTTATGTGACACCAAGTTAACCACTTGTTATTTTTATCAGGCTTTTTACAGGCTTCCTCTTCATTTGAAGTGAAAGATTCAAGTGGTAAGGTCTGCATCATTGCTGATTTGACAGTAGCCTTCTCAGTGGAATACAAAATCAGTGGGCAAAAAGAGGTAAGGGGAGTGAGTATCTTCCTGCTTGTCACTAGTATTTATAAACTGTGTGGTATTCCTGCACATGTGCAGTATTTAAACTTTCAACAGGTATTTATGTATGAAAAACTGCTTCAACAAAGATGTTTGCCCTCCCAGTCATGTTGCATCTTCTAATTAAACAGCAGGGTTAAGGCTGCCTGAAACAATCACAAACAAAACACGTGAAATGAGTTTTGTGACTGCAATTCCACACCAGTCCCATTGATAACTAAAATGGCTTTCACTGGAACTGGAAAGGCAGAAATACTATGAGTTGTTTTTTGGTGAACTTGGCCACACTCACGTGGACTAAATCTGAACTGAAACGGCTTTTGCTCGTAGATTTTAAACTTTTTTAACTCCTGTGAAATCCGTGAGCTTCCCATTTAGCAAATCTCTAGATTTCAGTGTATCTACAGACTAGTGCAGCGCTTACAAGTTGTTCCATATTAACAGCAAAAGCTTGTTAATGGAAAATTAAGAATTTGCCTTTACAAATGGGTCTTGGGGTTTTTTGTATCTTCACTACTGAATAGGAATTGTGGATTATTTATAGTCCTACTGCAGTTGTGTGTTGTTGAAGTTAATTTTTTTCCTAGTCATCAGCGTAATGCGAGGTAAAAAAAATGCTACTGCTTGGCCAGTGGTGCACTTGCTGTGTGTGGTTTGAGCTGGGTGTTACATTGTACAATCCACGTTTTCAGTGGTGTTGATGGTCTGAAATCCTGCTGATACTGGTATACACGTTTGCACTTAGAGCTGACTTCTTTCATCATATGCTTTTGTCTGTTCCTTCTTGTAAATAGTAAGCTCAGAACTTCCCAGTAAATATTGTATTGGTCTTCAGATACCCCATATTATTTCACAATATGTAATAAACTCAAAGTAGTATAGCCAGATTATGTAGGATGTACCATTTGCTTTTGTTCTTGCTCAGTGGTACTACAAGAAGCAAAGCTTAAATTCTCCCATTTTTCACATGTCCAGAGTTTGCCAGATTTGATTAATGTAGTACAGAAGTACTGCAAATTCATGTTGCTGGTTTAGGAGGAAGTGCTGTGAGCATGGAGTGTTTTGTTCTCAGATTGCAGAGAGCAAGGTGCTTGAACCTGAATGCCAGTAACATCTACTTGCTATATACTGATCTATAAGTAGACATGGCACATGTTAATGTCTGCTGTATGTTTGTAACATGTCATAGGATATTCAAAAAGCAGTTAGGAAAAGCTTACATCTGTTTTATTTTCTGCTCCCCTCCCTCCCCCCCCCAGTTTGTACACTTTTTTCTTCCACAAAATGCTTCAGTAGACTCACAGAGCTCGTGTGGTAAAGATAACACCTCTCATCCAGTTCTGGTATTGGATTTTGGAGCAGGACATTCGTTAAGCCTGAATTTCTCAGAATCTGCAGACAAGTACCAAGTTGAAGAGTTACTTTTCCAGTACAATCTGTCAGATGCAACTTTATTCCCTAATTCAACTGCAGGTAAAATGAAAACTTCCTCTTGTCATTGTGTAACCCTGCCAGATGTAATAATGAGTAATTTATTCAAATACTGTTGCATACTAATGCAATATATCTTTTTACAGGAGGAATGAAGACTGTATCACATAAAAGTATTATTCAGGCACATATGGGCACAAAATACAGATGCATCAGCTCCAAGCACATCAATATGAAGAATGTGAATGTTACTTTTAGCAATGTCACTTTGGAAGCCTATCTCACAAATGGCACTTTCAGTGTGAACAGTAGGTATCTTGTAGTAGAAAATGTACTTGATGAGCTAATATTTCCAATAACAGTTTATTTCTTTCTAAGTCCTGACTAATCATACTTAAGGTGGGTACAAACTGGATCTGAAGCTCTGATAAGAGCATCTTTTGAAATGAATGGACTTGCCTCAGGTTTTCTCTGTAGGATGTCAGAATCCATGACCAGGAGCCAGTGCCCTGGGTTGCCATGAGTTTTGTACAAGGCTGTTCATGACTGTGGGTGCTGAACACATGCTGCAGTAGGTCCAGTGGGCTCATGGCCAAATCATAGTTGAAGAAGTATCTGATAACTTCCAAGCATTATGGCCTCTACCAAAGTAATTTGAACAGTTATTGTGTGCTCAGGGGAAAATTAGTGAAATACTGGCAGAGAGTAGAGAACTGCTCTGTAGGGAGCAGACCTGTACATCTCCTACAGGAGGTTTTATGTCAGCTGTAACAGTGAGGTTCTTTCTCTTTCAGGCACAATCACAAAGTGATTTTTTTTGGTCCTGATTGCTTGTGTTGAAAAGCAGTTTGGAGTTCTGCTTCAAAATATTAGAAGACCAACTGCTTCATGGTGTGTTCACGTCCTTTGCTTTTGTGGCAGCACTCCTAGAATACAAAGAGCTGTATAAACTCGTCATCCATGCTCTCTTAGGGAGTGATAAGTCTTTGCCTTACTTTTAGGGCAAGAAAAGCCTTCATCTTCTCTGAAAAATGCAGAATTTAGGCTGTTAATCCCATTTGTGCACCTGCTAAATTGAAAGAAATCTTCAAAACAAGGGTAGCCAGTGCTAGCATGGAATGGATACAATGAACAAGTGCCTTCTGCTGAAGTATCTCTACCTTGTCCCATATCTGGGAAAAAAACCCTGCCTGATGTATGATAATGGTGGCATTGACTTCTTTTATGGCTGCAGCACGTGACTGGCTCAGATGTCAGTGTGTATCATTCTCTTGATCAGACTTTTCCATTCAGTGAACTCGTTTGCAGTAATGATGTGGACCTATGTTTGTCCTTAAAGAAAAAAGTCCAAACCCAGATTTCTGTTACTGCAGTCTCCAGAAATCTCTTTTTAAATTATGGTATCTTGATTCAGTTGTTACACCAGGTAAGTGTGATAAGTGATCATTTGTCAGCAGGCTGGAACATAAGACATGATACTGGGAAAAGCTGGTTTTAACTTCTACAAAACTTATTACTCCAATAAAATCTCCTTACTATGTAATATTTTTCTTTTTAAGACCATCTACTATCTGCTCTTACATAGTCCTCTGGCTAAAATAATTCAGTATTGCTTTATTTCTGGAGGGTGTTTCTTGTGGAACACAGATTTGTCAGCGTTTGCTTTAGTTTCTATTCCTATGCTTCCCTCTCTTTTTTAGATAAACATAAATACTTGTCACAGTCATATTCTCTAAACTGCTTTTTTCCATGCTGTGGTATCAGTGTCTTGATGAAACTACTGATCCTGAGAAACAAGATGTGATGTCCTGTGATTGTGGGCTAGGCACTGGTCTGAGTTCAGGAGTGGGGCTTGTGTGTTATTTTGTGGTTTTCTTGTGGTTTCCACATTCCTGTTATGTGTACGGCCATGCACAGTTTTTTCTTTAAATTATCATCTTCCCTAAGTTTTTATTACAGTCTTGGATCTGACTTTTCCATTCCTAGTGCATGAGTTAGCTCTTTGTTTGTTTGCTTTCTTTTTAGTTCAGAGGATTAAAGAATTCTTCCTTTATCCTCTCTTTTTTAATCGTCTTGACCCCAAAATCATATTCTGCCTTCCAGATCTGTTCCTTCTTTCCATTCTTACAGGCTTGAGCCTTCCCCTGTCCCTTTTGGCAGCTAGTTACTGATAAACTTTAGATTTGGAATTTTTCCCTCGGTGTTTTTTTCCTCTGCACATCTTTCATTAAAGGATATTTCTGCTGGTGATCTGTACAAGGCTCACTGAAGGGAAGAAGAGTCAGTTTTCATGCATCTGTGCATAACTAGCACTGGTGACTTCTGCCAGCATTCTAAAAAGTTAGTGACTGAGGGGATGGTAGTGGTTATCTGCAGCTCTGAGAGGGAGACTTTCCTTTTACCTCTTGGTAGTTTTGTCAGCTGCTTTCCTGTAACTGTGGAGAAAAGACATAAGAATTTGTCTCATCTTCAGATCTGTCTTGAAGAGTTACTAGAAACTATGCTCTAAATCAGTTCAGTAAAAATAATGTATCAGGACTCCACCTAGGCTAAACTTCCACTTGATGTGAGTTGGTTCTTTCATCTCTGCCAACTTAAATAAGAGACTCTACGTGCTGAGGTCTTGCAGAGAGAAGGTAATTCTCCATTGAAGTACCCAGAAAGCTGCTTTTTAGTGTGTTTGTTAAGAAATTACTGCATGTTGGGATCAGACCAGTATCAGTCTACAAAATACAGGATCACTCCTCCTTCATCCACCTTCATTCTGCTCTTTGACTTTCCATAAAGGGAGTAGAAATAGGAAATTATGCTATGTTGGAGTGTGTGTAACTTCAGAAGGTGTGATTAGAGTTCCTCTTTCTGAGCCATAATTGAAAGTTAAGTTGCTGTCTAGGTTTAAGGCTGTTTATTAGGTGTCTTGGATCTGCAAGATATGTGTGCATTAAATTTTAGAAGTAGGCCCTTTGAGTCAGAGTTGACTGCAGTTGCTGTTGTCCTTAAAAAGTTGCAAGTTGTTATCCCTGGCACGTGGAGATGACCTTGGCTTGGAACATGGAAGCCTCTACTTTAGTAATGCCTTTGTTATGACCTTTGGTTTTGGCTTAGATGTTCAATGCAGGAACCTTCTTGGCTCCCAGATCAAGTTAAGATCTTGCTGCCACGTGTTTCCAAGTACTCTGGCAAATAAATCAGAGGCACTGTTCCCTTGGAAGTTGCTGCTGAACTGGATGAAAGGAGAAGGCTGACTTGCACATCTTCACCCAGTCTTGTTAACCCCACGAAGGGGGGATGGATGGGAGAGGATATAGCAGGAAATTTGCCATCAGAAGCAGTGTCTTAGAATCCCCTTGTTAAAGACAGAGGAGCCACAGCAATATTTTAAGGCTGCTGTGGGTATTGCCAAAATAATGACACAGGTGCTCACAAAGTAGCAGTGTAACTGAGTGAGGGGAAGGAGAACACATCTCCTGGGATACCACTTCTAACAGTGGGCAGGAGAATTGTTCCTCTGCCTTTCCCACACAGGTGCCCAGAGCATGTGAGGGGTAGGGATGCCAGGCTGGCTGTGAACACTCAGCAGGAACGTTGGCTCTGTCAGCCCAGCCCTGTCTGATTTATCCTGACCTGATGGCAAAGCAAAATGTGGGATGTGAATGGAAGTGGCTGTGGTCACCATGAACTTCAGAGGTGTCATTTTCACATGCCAGGCTTTAAAAGTGTCTCAAACTTTGCAACAAGAGTTTAGGTAATGCTTTACCATTGTGTTTCTGAGCTTTTGTTATCTTCTGTTAGAAAAAAAGCTACCTGAAATTGTGTCTTCCTTTCCCTTGAGGATTAAGATCATCCCCCAGCTTCATTTTGTTTGGTAATGACTGTTTTCCTTTCTCTGCAGAGACAGAATGTGCTGAAGATATGTTCTCTACTACTGCTGTAGTGCCTACAACTCCTAAACAGACTACTAGCCAGGTTCCAACAACCAGCCCAGCACCAACAGCATCACCCCCAAATCCTGCAGTTGGCAAATACAATGTGACTGGTCCAAATGGAACCTGTGTACTTGCCTACATGGGCTTACAGCTTAATATCACCTATCCAAAAAAAGATGAAAAGGTACACTTTGATTTTTGTCTCTTCAAAGCCTTCAAATTTCTTCTTTGGGGAAGACTTGGTAAATTATTATAAGCTAATCCTTTTCTTTAAAAAGCCCAGGTGTTTGTGGTGTTCATCTGTCATTATCCTCTATTTGAATGGCTTAACTTGGTCTAGACTAGTGACATTTCAAACACTTCTACTGAAAGTGGTTGTTAAGGATTTTTCCATTCACTAAAAGCAGTATTAAACTTGTTTGTTGACTCCAGGAAGTGTACATGGTAATTTAACAGAAGTAGTAAAAATTAGCAAGATATGAGTAGGGGAAATCCTGTTATCAGAGTTGCAATTGAAACAAGATTTTTAAACTGTTAAATAAAACACAGAAATTTGTCCTGAGGCACCTGCATAGAAACAATGAATGACTATTAGAAGGGGAAATTACTGTAAAACTGGACAGGCTTGTGACTTAGTTACCTTCTAGCCAGCACTGAAGAGGTTTGGGGTTGACTTTGATGCTTAAAAGCTACTTAACAGCTCATTTTAATAGTAAAGAACCAATAGAATACATGGTTTATGTGAGATCCAGCCCTGGCAGAGGTTCTTTCCCTCCACTACTGCTGCAGAGCCCAGCTTGCCAGTCCCATGGAAAGGGACTGTTGAAGACCCCCAGTAGGAAACAATGATGCTGCAAAAGAAACTATTGCATTTATTTATGATGTTGATGATGACTGAGAGGTAAAATCATGAGCACTGATAGCTGGTGTGGCTGTACAGTGGCTTGTTATGATGGCAGCCGTGCTTCAGCCACCTGAATTGTGTGAAATTCCCTGAGGCTGGCTCCAGCTCTGAGGGAGCAGCTGATTTCTAGTCCAGTGACCAGCGAGGAGATGGCAAGTAGGCTTTCCAAAGTCACATGGGAATCTGCTAAGAGCAACTGAAAGGTTTCTATTTCATTGTTTGGCAAGTGCATTTAACCCACAGCCTTTTGCAGGTGCAAGACAGTATAAGATCATGTACCATGGGCAAAACTGAAGCATTTTGAACTGAAGTGACATGCCACATGATTGTGCTGATAGGTGGTTCCCTTAATTGCTTCTACATTATATCAAAGCAGTATTTTATAGCATCTTGCCCTGTGTGTGGTGTAGTGGTTCTTGATGTTTTATGCTGCAAGGACCAAAGCAGTTTAGTGTGGAGAAGGCAGTGGGTTCCTGGCTGCAGCCACTCAGAGCTGCTTTTTTAGATGTGCAGGGATGCCCTCAGTTCTGTGTCAGCCTGGTGAGTGCAGTGCAGCTTGCACAGGCCTGTCAGTTGTGCACAGTAACACAACACTGGGCAAGCACAACACTGTGGGCATGGGATCCCAGCCAGCCACACTCAGCTGACTGCAAGGGGAGCTGCTGAGTCTCTTCAGATGTCATCACTGAGCCTCTTCTCTCACAGATGGGTTTGGATTTGCTGAATTTCCTACCACGTAATACAAGTGCTTCTGGGAGATGTGACAATACCTCTGCCTTGCTGAATCTGACTTATGAGAAAACGAGGGTTACCTTCCAGTTTGCACTGGTAAGAACCTCTGCACAGACTGTGTAGGGTCTGCAGAACTGTTCGTGTGGGAAAACTTAACTGGGGCAAGTACATGGGGAAGAAAGATGCAACTACAAGGAGGGGAGTAACTAGTTTCTTTGGATTTAATACTAGGATTTAGTGGATTTTATGCTTGGTAACTGTTGTGAGAAAAGAATATGTTCAGGTATATATGCACACATCTGTGTACACACAGAAAAGTGCTTTGTTTGGAATGGGAATTTCCTTGGAGATTGTATTGCCTACTCTCTAAGGCTTCTTGCCAAAAGTGGCGACAGCCTGTGACAAGGGGGCATCTCATCTAATTCCAAGTCTGGAGCTGGATTTAAGTCCTCATTAATATTCTGTGTGCAGCCTAAAGGCCAAGTGTGCTTGTCTTCTGGTCTCCTATGATGGTTGGGAATCCTGTTTCCCACAGCCCTGCCCCGGGTGCTGTGTTGGAGCTGTGCCCCCAAGGGGACTGAACCCACTGTGTTTGTCAGAGCTTTGTGCTCCTTTCAATGCTGATGGGATTGATCAAATGTGATTGCCTTGAGCTGTTGCTATTAAATGACTCTACAGCTCTGTGGGGTTCTGAGATCACTGCATGTGGGCTGGTTAAGGCATGGGTGGGACTATGCCTGCAGTGTGGAAGTCAACTCAACGGTTTGGGAGTGACAAGGCTCCCTTTCTCTGCCTCTTTTCCCTCTCCCAGCATAATCTTCCTTAAGGTGCATACCTTCTGTAGCTTCTCCCTCCTAAAGTCCAACTAAACTCTTCCTCTGGGTGCTAATCCCACTTGTTGACTGCACTTTGAAGACCCTTCTCAAAATGCACACAGAATAGAACCTGAATGTTAACAGCCTATGTTGGACACCATCAGCTTAAATGACAATTACTGTTGTTTTTTTGGTTTTTTTTTTAAAGAATGCAAGTGCTGAAAAATTCTTCCTGCAAGGTGTGAGTGTAAGCACGACTCTGCCTTCTGAAGCAAAAAGTAAGGACTTTTAAGAAATTGCTATCTGTGATTACTTGTATAAATATTAAGGGTAACCTGCACTAAATAATGTAATAGAAATATTGGGGATGAATGCATCAAATGTCAGCACTATGAACTTACAGCTCCCGCCCTTCAGGTTTATATAATAAGACTTTCTCTTACACAGATCCAAAATTTGAAGCATCAAACAGCAGCATGAGTGAGCTGAGAGCTTCAGTAGGGAACTCCTACAAGTGCAGTTCAGAGGAGAATCTGCAGGTCACAGACCAAGCCCTTGTCAATGTATTTAACGTTCAGATCCAGGTCTTCAAGATTGATGGAGACAAATTTGGGCCAGGTAAGAGGTTTGCATTTGGCAGCCCCTGTCAAACCCCAGATTTGTGAAGTATACTTCGATCCAAATACAGCACTCTGTAGTCAAATGTCAGCTTGTGGGTGCTGTGCTTAGTCTCTGCATGCCCCACTACAGATGATGTGGGGGCTGATGAAGATGGCCCAGAGTGGCAAGTGTGAGAAGTATGTAAAAAGCTTTGAAACAACGGGCTTGTTCCTGATGGCCCAGAAAAGAGTTAAGGAAGAGTGCTAGCTTTCCCTCCAAACTCTGTGCAGACAGTTGTATGAAAGGGGCAAACCTGTCCCTTGTGACTCTGGTGAAAGCAAAACAGCTGTGGGAGGAGTTGCATGGATATTGAAGATGGCTGAGCTCGTGTGTAACTAACAGCTCTTGAGGAGGAAACAACCACTATAAATCTGTACATTGTGCATACAGCTGGTACCAGAAAGACTTCATCCTGAGTGATCATAGTTAGTGGCCTTGGCTTCCCTTTTGTTGTTGGCAAGCTAGAAGTTCACTTGGCCAGTTTTATTGTGCTGAGAGCAGAGTCCTGACGTTCTGGATGTAGCCATCTGTTGGTGCAATAGTACCTAACATGGATCTTTTTCTTTCTCTTCAGTGGAAGAATGTCTACTGGATGAAAATAACATGCTGATCCCTATAATAGTTGGTGCAGCCCTTGCAGGTCTTGTTCTAATTGTCTTGATTGCCTACTTGATTGGCAGAAAGAGGAGCCATGCTGGATATCAAACAATTTAATTACTTGCACTAAAGTCCAGTGTAGGTGAAAAGCAATTGCAAGAGGCTGGGGGAAAAAAAACCCCACACGTTTCCCCTGAACTAAGATTGATATTGTAAGGTAACATCTTTTCTTGCAAATTGCTTCTTTAAAGTCTGCTTTATTAAATGTGAAATCATCTTGCAGCATTTAACTATGCACAAAAATAACTTCTGAAAATTCTGGTGTTTAATTTTGCTAACTAGTTTTAATATTTACCCACTTAGAAACAAGCTAAAAGTTTTTAAGGGTGCTTTTTTGGAATTGGCATAAGATCATGTCAGCTACAGACTCCAGAGAGGGGTGTTGCTAACTCTGACTCCATTTCAGAACTCTTAACAAAGGGAAAAGGTTCATTCTTTGCACCGCTGCCATCGAGCGATGATGTTAAGTATACTGATGATGCATTTAAAGCAATTTAGTAACAACTGACAAAATTGGAATTTAAAATCTGAACTTCACCTTGTCTCTTAGGTGTGTGTTTTTTACTAAGCTTTAAACTCAATGCCTGGCACATGCAGGGTGTGAGCGACGCAATACTCAAACCTTACAGGAACTCTTTATGATTGGACAACTCCCCTGTTTGATATTTTTGATGCTCTGCCAGCTCGTTAGGAGCTGGTACTTTTTTAAAATGGGTGTTATTTTTATTTTACGTTTTTTTGTAAAGTGATTTCAGGCTATTCTGTTGGAAGGTTCAGAGAGATCCTGTTACTGCACATGTGTACAATATAGATCTCAATCTGCTGATTCTATTGCTTTAAACTTGGCTGGGGGGTTGTACACTTTAAGGATCAGTTCTTATGTATGCATTGCCTGTAACAATGCTAATAAAGACACTTTTTTTTCTGTATTTCTTAGTATTGCTGATCACTCTTAAAACCAGTTGTTGACCATTTATTGAGTGCTGAAGTCATGGTTTGGCTATACTTGGGAAGCTTCAAACAATCCTTAGTGTGGAGTTGTTAAACAAATGCTTAAGTTTTTTCTTTTTGGCACAAGGGTGAACCTTAAGTGTCTGTGTTGCAAACAGTCTCTTGCTTGGGACTTTGTGTTTGGAACCAAGTAAAGCTAAGTGTCAGTAACCTGAGAGCTGGAGCACTTAACTCTTTTATGAAATTGCCACTTGCTGAGCCATGTCAGTGCAGGGTCTGCTGGGCTCAGCCTCGCTTCCTGGAAGTGCTGCCAAGGGTCTCAGTACAAGGACTGTGTAAAGGGCATTTCACGTTTGATTTTGAAGTTGGACTCTTACCACAAAGTAAGGGCTGCCAAGGGCTGGGTGTAGTGGGATGGCTGGAAATGAACCTTTGTGTTTAAAGCTTCCCTGACTGCCTCCAGCAGCAAGGCTTTGGTGTTAGCAGCACCAGCTCCTGGGGGGGCAGTAGTCAGGGTACACCAAACCATTGCACAGACTGCTCCTGACCAAGAGAACCTCATGCAGGGCAGTAAGGCTGGTACACTTTGCACCTCACCTGCTACCTTGAAGGTACCTGGAAATGATGAATTTTGCTAGTGGTGAATAGTGTTTCCTAATACCTGCTGACACAGGAGGAGTATGGTACTGCTACTGTCCTTGTAATTCAGTGCCTGAGGAAAAAAGGTGTATGTCTGGTGCCATAAAGGATAGGATAGCTCAGAATCATACTACTGAGTGGCAGCCTTTAGTTGTCTAGAAAAGCACTCATCTGCCTCTGAAAATGGTGATTTTTCTTTTTTCCTGCTGAGGAATGAAAACTCAGTTTGCAGGGTAGGGGGAAGCCTTTGTTGGTAAGGAATGAAGACAGCTTGCAGTAAAGTCTGAGCAGGAGTGTGCTGCTAAAAGGTGAGCCTTGCCACAGCAGTCGTTGCACAGAGCACATAAAACCCCACAACTTGCTGATCTCTCCAGTTGTCTTCCCTCCTTTCCCCCCAGCTGGAAGGAGAGGATTTGGCCACGAGAGGGCTCTGTATGGACAAGAAAGCAATTCCCAGGCTCCTGGCCCGGCAGGGCTGGAAGGGCCTGGTGCCAAGGACACGGTTGTGGTATTTAGATTTGCTTTAAGGTTCGACTTTGGAACTGCCCAGTGTCTTCCCCTGGCAAAGAAGTAGTCTGTTCATGGACATTTAAGTGTTTCTCCTCCTCCAGTTCTTAGAGACACAGGTGTGTGAGGCTGGAGCACCTGGGGTGGAATCTCACACTGCACAGATCAGCTACTACTGAAGATCACTTTCATTGCTGTCTTGCACTGCACTTCACCATATTTACTGAGTAAATGACTGGCAATCAGGAATGACATCACATATTTCACTCTCTTTACACCAAGAAACAGGTTCTGACAAATTAAATTAATTTATTTTGTACAAATAGTAGTGGTGTCACAAGTTAATACAGTAACATGTAATTTTATACACCTGTTTTAATATTACAAAATTCCCTGGGACTATTTTTTTAAAGGGAGGTTCCTGACACTGATCACATCCTACTCTGAAAACACTTTAATTCTTAAAAAATAAAAACAACACACCACCAACATACACTAACAGAACCACCAATTCCAGTTATCAAATCTGACATACAGTACAAAGTGTTAACACACTTACTTGAAAGGCAGGAAAGATTGGTCAAGTGTCAATTAATTAATGGAAAGCTTAAAAGTGTGTGCTTGAGTCAGTGCAAATAGAGGAATGTGTCAATTGCTGCAGTATCTGAGCACCCAGGAACGGGGCAGGTTATCCCTGAGCAAGCAGCTTCTCCCTGCAGCTCTCTCGGAGTCTGTTGATTGTTGCCATGGATAAGCTTCCAGGATCTGTGAATATTTTCTGAGGGCAAAAGGAGAAAATTCTCAGTTAAAATGCTGGCTTTGGACAGCACGTTAGAGTTGTCACATAATTCTCTGAGGTGTGAAAGCCCTGCCCCCATGTCCATAGTGCTTATTGTTACCATGTCTGTGTGCTTGCTGCTCCTTGGCTTTCCTCTGACAGTAACATCTTCATCTGCTGTAAACACACAGGACACCTGCAGCTCCCAGTGAGTGCAGGAAGTTACACAAAAGCAGTGGTACAAAATCTGGTCTGAATGTGTGTCCAGCTGAGATGATTTCAGAAGGCAGGTGGTGCAAGGTGGCAGATTTAGAATATATTAAGCCATCCTGGGTAATGTGACAAAGCCCCAGTGCCCTTCTCATGTGGTGCTAGCAGAGGTGGCTCAGGCTCTGGAACACATCAGTACAACCAGTGTGTGCCTCCTGCAAAAACTCAGCTGTAATTCCTCACTATCCTACCTTTGCCCCTCTTCTCTCCCAGGCTTTCCAGGGCAGTAATGTGTATGCATGTCAGAACTTGATGCATTCTGGATGCCATCACACATCTTCAGTTCCTTTTTTTTACTTTTGCTTCCACTTGTTGTTCAAAAACAATACAATTTCCACTACTTCACCTGAACTTCTGAGTGAGCAAAGCTGTGAAGCAGGCTACAAGTTAATGCACTTTAATGCACAGTTAAGGTGTGTGGGCACCTCAGGTCTCTGGAGTTGTTAAATGACAGCTCTACAGCCAAGATTGTAACTGAACCAGTGCTGAACAGCTTTCTGATGAAGAAGCCTTCAAATTAAGAACTAAGGTTCTCTTCTGGGGGAGAAGGCATAAGAAACCTGTCATCACCTCTACTGATACTAATACCTGTACTGCTCAAAAAAGGCCAACCCCAACAAACAAATGCAAACACAAAAGTATGTGTTTCAGAAGAACCTAACCTAAATTGTTTATTTAACTGCCTTCAAAGCCTCGTTATACTAGAGTAACTAACACAGTTAAATTGTTTTACTCAGGGTAACTGCAAGAAAAAGGTAGTTGATTCTCTGAAAATAGCTGGTGTAAAATTTAATGTAATTAAAGAGGGAGGAGGGAAGTCCTTCAAGGACAAGTGTTAGTATCAGCCTCTCAAACTGGTGTTCTCAGGGCAGTTAACAGTTACTAAAACTCTTATTCTAAACTACTTATGGAATGGAAAAATCCCTCAAACATCTCCCTTCTAAATTATAGCTGTAGCTGTGTTTATTTTTCTCTTATTCCTTTAATTAAAGATTCACAAACATCAGTAAGTTAAGCTTATTTTTCTTCTGTATGAGCAAAAATGAAACTTGGTATAAAATGGCATCCTGCTGTGCCAGGCCTACACACAGGGATCTGCCATGAGCATGAAACTCTTTGGGGAGGAAACATTACCCTCCAGGACAGAGCTTTGTGCACACTGAGCAAACAATGACAGTGGAGTCGACCAAGTGATTTATGACAGATGTGCTCCTGTTACTTGCTCTGCAGCTACCAGCTTTCATGTTTCCATCTTCCTAGCTAAGCTCTGAATCTAATGTTTTATACTGATCTGGCACCCACCATATGAATAATTTACAAGAACAGTTCTTAGACTGCAGATTGTCACAACACTTGAATGCTCAACTTCATGGGATTTTGTCTGGAAAGGAGAACGTGGTGCTGCTGTCTTGTTCTAAACAGAATGCTGTGTACACTGGCACTACAGTGATTTACCCATGCAAGCTTAATGTTCATTTAGTGCTTATTCTACAATACTGTATTACAATTCATCTGAAAAAAAGCACAGGATCACTATCCATAGTTCACTGGAAAAATGCACTAAAATTATTTTCTCATCAGACTTCCTCCTTAACTGGTGAAAAGGGCAAAAAGAACTTTTGCCCTGTATGACAGATAACATGAACAGATTGCTATATATGGAATTAGATAATAATTATTTTTTTAAGTTCTTAGAAAGGTTTGAGTTTCTTATTTTTAAAACCATTCTTCACCCTTTTGTCAGTCCTAACAGCTACATTTCTCCTAACTGTATCCATCTTTTGCTCGGTGCAAAACATTTCTAAGTCAGTTTTGGTTTTAATTTGGAATGACTAAAAGCTGCAGAGAATTTACCTGCATGAAGCTGTGACACTCTGTTACAAACGTTCCTTTGGTGATCTGCTTAAATTTGTCACAAATGTCAGGGAAATTGGTGGCTTCCAAGAGAAAAGCTTGGTGTTGTTTAATCAGCGTTAAGGCCACGCGGAAGATGATCTTTGAGCCCTCGTAGAATAAACAGTCCCATATTCGGAGCACGGTCTGCAGGAGAGGAGACAATTCACATCACAGCTTCATTTCCAGTAAGCAGTTATTGCTACAGCAGTGCAAAGGAAATAATTAATGAGTGCAGTGAGAGGACTTTATGTTACCAATTACCTCTACTGGAAGAATGTCAATGAACAAGCATATAAACCAGCGTGACACCACTAGGGTCCACATGACTCCGTGTCTTTCCATCAGCTCTGCCACAGCTGGAACTTTCATTTTCACAAGTTCTCCGAGGACTTCCTGATCAGTTTTCAGGCCCAGCATTGCAGGACTGTAATAGTCTTGGAGAGAAGAAATCAAAAGTCAGGAATCTGTGGACATGATCTTTCCATGAAATGGAAGAGCATTGTCTCTGCAGCTGAATGTATAAAGGCACATTGAGCCTGTGAATCCCAAGGTGAAGTAAATTAACCCACACCACAAAGATCTCTGCACTGTGGTCATAGTGCTTGACACAAACACTTCATTCATGCCTACTCAAGTATCTTCTTTCTCTCTGATGTTTTTTGGCAATTCATTTTTCCTTCCCAAGAAAGAATAGCCTAGGTGGTTTTTAACTGCTAGCTTAAACTACAGAAGTCTTACTAATATTTAAACAGTTGGATATAACCACCACCTCCTCCCCCTGTGTGGGGGCTGCACAACTCCCAGTTCACACAATACCCAGACAGGGAAGAAAAACTGAACCACCAAAATAACCTGTGGTCTTTAGACTTGGTCCATTCAGAAATTAAAATTCCAAATTTCTGAAAGTGTCAGCTGTGCAGGGGGACAGATACCCCTTCTCATAAAGTGTGACCCAGCCATTAAGGTAAGAGTTTTTCTCTGCTTTCTCTGAGGCACGAAAATCCCACTTTTCATAGATTATTTCTGAAACAAGTGAATGACAGATCCCTCAGGCAACATCTCATCCTAGGATCATCTCATTTACCTGTAGGACAGGGATTGAAGTAAGACCTACATTCCCTACAGGTCTGGTCTGCAGTAAACTGGTAAATTCACAGTAAGAACAACAGACCACACTCTGGCTGTCCCTGCCTGTTTGTCAGGGTAATAAGCATTCTCATTACCAAGGTGCAGGATGATCAACAAACAGCTCTATAAACAAGCAGTTCTGAGTATATTTAAAGGAAGAAAAAGATTCTTTCCGTTCTTAAGAATTCAAATGCCCCAGTAAGAGACAAGAATTACACAGATGTTTAAGAAACTCTTCTTTTGGGTTTATATATTGACTGAAACATTTAAGCTGCCCTTGACTGCTGCAGTCCTGGGAAGCAATCTTTGATGGTTCACTAGTGCTCTGCTGACAAGACCTATGTTCTTAACTTTACTTCTGGAAAGAAACCAGTGGTTTCACAAGCACCCTTCTATGCCTTTCCTTCCTTCACTGATTCTGGAAAGCTGCAATTCAGGTTTCTCTGTCTTAACTGGTTTCTGCCAAGGCTCCCTGACACACAGAGCATAGGCCAATGGTTCACATAAAGGTGATGGAATCAAAGTGAACTCTATTTGCCTGAAATAATTTTAATAAAACCTCCCAGTGCCACAAATAAGATATGTCCAAACTATGCAGTACATTTATAACCGCTTTGATTTCTGTGACAAAATCACAAGAGCAGTTTAATATTCCACTTTTTCCCGTGTCAGTGGTTTTCCTGAACAGACTTCCCACACCATGAGCTATCTGCTCTACATTTGTCCTGTCCAAACTGCAGAACATCTGCAGGAGTTTTGAACTGAGCATCACATTCAATCTTTAGGAATCTAGCTTTCTGTGTGGGACCCTTTTCTTTGTTCCCACTGAAGAGTGATACATAAAACCGCTCTACAGACCTAACAATCACTGCCACTCTGGACATTTCTTTAACCATTTGCCTTCAATTGCTTAGGGAAAGCTCCAAGAGCTAAAACACAAGTAATCCCATGAAAAAGTGTACTGAAAACACACCATGACCTTAGAACCAACACAAAAACTTTCTTTCTGCATATGTTGTGTTACTGTTGTGTTCACTTTTGACCTGGAATGCAGGTAAAAGTAACATTAATTGGCTGAGTAAACCTTTTTTAAAATGCTGCTTTAATGAAAGGAAGTCTAACCATATCTCAAGTAACAAGTAACAAAACCAGCCTTGCCCTTGCCTACCCTTCCTCCTCCTCTCATACATCCACAAAATTTTTTTTTTTTTTCCCTCCTGAAACGTGTGTACTTGAAACTTCTTCAAGTTACTACTGGCAAATGTCCTCAGGAGGAAGGACAGCAGCTCACTTGCTCTGCTCCACTGCAATCATCTGATACGCTGAAACTAACAGCAGCTGCTATTTTTAATGTGTACAGCAAAGTAAATGTCAGGATCTCAAGAATATAACCAGACCCAGCTTTCTGAGAGCTGGCAAGCAAAAAGTTAACAGGCAGGCAACGTGGATACATCACTCCATGAGCTACTGAAGCAGCCAGGAAGCTTTGGTGTAAATTCAAATTTCATTCAAGTCTGTTAGATTGTACTGCTGGACAGAAAGGAAAAAAGGAACTATTCATCTATGTGGGGCAGCCTCCTGCTGCTCCTCGTGGAGCAGGAGCAGCTCCCATGTGCCCTGGTACACAGCACTGCCGTGGTGAGCTGCACCAGTGGGAGGGGTGATTAACCATTTCTGCAAACGCCAATAAATGGGGAGCAGGGTGTGTCAGCTGCCAGTTCACAACACAAGTTAGGTTAAAACAATCTGCACTCAAGGCATTTTTACATGTAATTATTATACATGCATTAAAGTTCGTGTGGGTATTAATTATAATTATTACACGTAATGAATATGTAATTGCAAGTTTCTCTTTATTTTTCCTGTATATATATACTTTTATACATAAGTGTATGTATATAAAATTAGCTCCTCAAATTAGGAAAGCCACATTTCCAGTCCTTCAGAAACGCTCCTGGAGGACCTCGTATTTGTGCAAAACTTACCCACAGATCATTTACAAGGAACACCTTCCACAGTCCATGGCTGGTTTCACTAGGGAAAACAATTTTATAACTTGGTTCAGTGCCTAAGTGCTTCCTAACATTTAACCTACATGGCTCTTCTATTCCCTTCTTATTTATTAGGGATTCCCAGTCATTAAGCCTTCTGGAAATGTTCCCTCAGCAAAAATCCTGCAGCTCTCCCTTGCTGCAAATGCTTCACTGTGTGCCCTATTTTCCTAATATTTTATAATTGGCTGCTCTGCCCAGAAGTCAAAATATCCTTGTTTATAAACAACTCTACACAAGACTACCTCTCCCCCACACCATGAAGCTGTTTTTCACAGGATACAGTGCAGTAAATTATTTTTACCCCTCTACCATTCAAACACATTAGCTTTATATCTTATCTTACAAATTATTTGAAATTTCTAGATTTGCATGATCCACATTTAATTAGTATCTTAATTATTTTTCCCCTCTCAATAATCTGGCAAAATACTGAGCAGCTGATGACCCAGAACAGACCTGAGTCAGTAACCGCTCCCAATCTGCCACTTACTAATTAAAAAAAAAAGTGGGCTAATTATATTGTGTATCTGCTGATGTAGATTGGTTTACAGGAATGTCCTCTGACAAAATATCATTCCCCTGGAAAAAACACATAGCCAGGTTGTTTCCTTTTATTCTTCAAATTGTCAAACAGAAGTGATAATGGTAATTTTTAGGTGATCACACACTACATTACTTTTCATCACATCTTCTGGATGGTGACAAATGAAATATTGTATTATAACATATTATTGTATTATTAATTTGTTACTAAATTCCAGAAAGATGTCTAGATGAAAACTAAGCTTCTCAATATGAAACTATTTTCAAGTGGTTTTGTAAATGGAAAATAGGCTTTCTGTACTGTCAGCTTTCCCTTTGTCTGTTTTTCACCCATGTGCACCTGCTTTGCCCAGTTCCAAGCACCTGCTTATGGATTTTGGGTGCCTTACCAAGTTTAGTGCCTGAGAGCACAGCAGAGGGCAATGTGGGCAGCACCTCACATGGAATTCATCCTGCTCAGTGCCCCTTCCTCAGCAAAGTCCTGGCCCCGAGCAGCAGCGCAGCCCTGTGGCTCTGCTGGGATCTCCCCTCGGAGCGAAGCTGCAAACAGGAAAAGCCAGCTTCACCAACTCCATCTACAGGTGACCACACAAAGGGACTTTTTTCCTTGTTCAAAGGGCTTTTTATTACTAACACTGCACTGACTGTGGCATGCAGTCACTGAGCTGGAAAGCTGTTCTGGCAGAGATACTCCTGACACTACATGTCACTGTCTCCCTATCACCATAGTTAGCACCTCTCTGCATCCTACCAGGATGTCCAGGACTAAGACATAACTGGCTCCTTGTGCTCCAGAACAGTAATGAGATTTGTAGGAAATAAGGATAAAGCTTGGAGGGACTGTATGACCTTGTTCTTTGTTACAAATAGATTAAGACGTTCCAAAAATAAAAGTTTAAATACTCTTACAGCCTTAAATTATCTCTACGATTCAGAGCTGCAGAAGTTAAAAAAAAAATCCTTCCAGTCTGTTGTGCATACATCAGGTTAAATATACATATTCCCAGTGGAACTAAATTCTTAAGTGTTACAAAAATACCCAAAACAAGACGTCAGCTCTGCTGCTTATCTTCCAGTATTTCTGTCTTTTATTTCAAGACCCTACATAGCCCAGCCTGGGACAGAATTATTTGTCTTGGAGATCCAAACCAACTGAAAAGTTAAAAACCAGCTGGTTTAACTTTTCTCACAGCCTAAGCAATGCAAAAACATTTTATTCACAAGAATATGCTTATAATGTCCATGAGAGCTGGGGTTTGTGTGTCTGTGTGATGGTCATAGTGTTCTCTCTCCTCCCCGAGTAGCAGAAAGAGTTCATTTTTATACCAATAAGCAATATTCAAGAATGTCTCCTTGCTGGAAAAGCACATTGCCATTTGCTACCAGACTTCACTGGAATCCAGAAGAAAGAAATAGAGGAAGCCTAAAGGCTGACAGGCAAAATCAGAGATTTCCAAGAACAGAATTGGCCAACTTCATGAACACCACTCAATTCCACATTTTCTACATTTCAAGTCAAAACTGAAACAGATTCCATCATGTGCATTTGTCGGGGGAAAAAATGAACATTGAAAACATACCAGCTTTTTTGTCTTCTAAGTATCTACATTATGAGCCAACAACTTACATTTGGGAAGAAATCAGAAAGGCACAACAGGAAAAAGAGGAAACCCAAGAGTACTGCCAATTCTTTTTGCAATATCAGGCCAGAGTGACCCCTGCAGGTGTCCTGGCCAGAGTGATATCCTGCAGATATGTGGTTAAATGGCACCCTAAAAACTCCTAACTCTGTTATTTTTAAAACACAAGTTCCTAACTTTCCAGGGAACAGGACAAAAAAAAAAAAATCGAACAAACCAACCAACCCAAAACAGGTTCAAGCCATATTTCATCTTTTCTTTCAAACTAAACTGACCAAGAACTTGTCCTGGGGGCTATTGAAGTCACACCAGAACCAGCACTAGCTGTATAATTCACAATTTAGTATTAGCTTTAAGAAAACATAAGGAAACCAAATTTATTTTGGATGGCAGAACTACCTTAAAAAAATGGGAATGCAAACATTTTATGGATTCTTATTGGTTGATACTGAGATTACACAAAATTTAGAATAATATATCTTGAGGAATGATTTACTATTAACACATTTCCAGCAAGCACAAAAAGGCAGTGTTTGCTTGTTTCTGCATAATGCCATCTGTCTGTATTCATCTTTTGCTTCTGGTCCCAAACTTGGAAAATAGATGTTGCAAAGCAGAAAAGAGCCCTTTGGTTTCCCATTTGCATTTCCCAGAGCACAGAGCTCGGGATTCCGAGCAGATGAAGTAGCTACCTGCCATTTGGAAACTGAAGAAGGATGCTTGTTAATTAGAAAGACAATGGAAAGGCAGACAAAGATGTCATCCTTCCAGACATTACAGAAGGCAGAGATGAAATACAAAGAAACAAATACTTCATGTGTAAGCCCTCAGAGAAACAAACTGAAGTTAGCATCATGCTGGAGAACACAAATGCAACTTTCAGACATTCTAGTTACAGAGAATGAAACAGGCTACGTTAATTTTTTATTTACAGACCAGCTCTGTTATGTGCTGCTCAGTAGAAACATTTACATCATTAAAAACTGGCCCAATTTAAAGTTAGAGCTATCCAAGCATTCTCATATAGTTTAGAGATAACTGAGCAAAATACTGGTGGCCAGCTCTCCTCTCCTCTCTCCCTATCCACTAGCATTGGAATGGTTCCTTTTGTGGCTGATGTTGTGTTCACAGTACCACCGAGCTGACAGACACCAACACACACAGGGTATTCCACTCTGCTATTTCCACTCCAAACAGCCTGGCCTGCCTGCAGTCACTGCACTCCAGGACTTGTGCCTGTCTAAAGAGTCGCATGCTTTGGAGAAGTTTGCAGCTCATGGGGCTGACAATGGTCCCAGGGGCCAAGGCTTTTAAATCACAAGACACTTTGACAGACTTTTATCACTAATTTCCTCACACAGAGAGGAAATTCATGAATAAGCATTGAAAAGCACAACTGCTTATCATGCCTGTTGAGGAAACAAAACTTGTTTTTTTTAAAGTTTACAATTGTGTAGTGAGTCTTCATGACTGATGACTTCAGCTGAATAAGGATTGCTGAATCTGTGTTTTTTAATTCCTCCACAGGATTAGGAAGAATAGGTATTTTATCAGTTGAGCAAACTGACAAGATTATTCTTAACACCTCAGCACAAAACACAGCACTTACATCCTCTCACACTTAAGAAGAACCCCAGTTTTACATCTTCATTAGCTCTTCACAAGAATGCTACAGTCACACCATTGAGGGGACCACTGAGCACATTACTTGAGCCTGGGACAGCAGCAGGCACCATAAAATAGAGAGCTGGACTGACACACATGCTTCTAGTCTGGCACTGGAAGAAGAAAACCAATCCAACACTTCAGTCTGAAGAGAAAGGGACTGAAAGCCACAATCCTCTTACTTGAAGCTTGAAGAAGCTAACAAGAGAATTTTAATCTTGAAGCAATAGGTTTTACAACTCCAAGAGGAACAAATGAGACCTCTCCAATAGCCATAAATTGACAGCTTAGCAAAGCACTCAAGTCTTCTGAACATAAACACGTGAAACAACCAAGGTTGTATTTCCCAAGCATCTCTCTCAAACTGAACAGTCCCTTCTTGAACACTAAGGTAGACAAAAGTTACCACCATAAACTACATATCATTTTCTTAATTTCATTTCCTTTACTCCCAAAGCACACATCCCTACACAAACACATTCTTTATCTATGCTGCATGTGCATTACACTGTATTTTGAAACAGTATCAATGCCTGCTGTAAGTGCTGCTTCTTACTATGACATATTTTAAAAAAACCCCAACACTTTAGAGTTGAACATTTGAAAAAAACCCCAATTGTGCAGTATCTGAAGTTGCAAATACGATAAATCCAGAGTAAGCACGTTTTGGCTCAGAAAAAGCCAGAGCAATCCCTAGATATATTCACCACTGAGGAGAGACTGTATCATCTCTGTACATGACATTAGCAAAACTGAAGTTAGAAAACTGCACCCAACTCTGATATTCACATTTAAGGCAGGAAGTTGAGCTGGAAAGGACACGAAAGAAAAGGCTGTAAACGCTACTTAGAAAAATTGAGCTCTGTAAGGAAGTTCTTTATTTGTAACATTTATGCAAGAAAAATGAAAAGCAAAGTTAACCACTTCATAGAGGCATTGTGGGCTTTTCAACATAGTAGGAGAAAGTCTTTAAAGAGACATAATACCTGCAAATTAGGGCAAGGCAAATTCCAATTGAAAAATATAGCAAGTGTTTTTAATGAGACTGATTCACAGTTTGAATACACTAGCAGCAGTGGTGGCAGGCTTGCTCTTTCAAACCAAGCTGGGACCTCTCAGATATCTTCATCTGGCCTTGAACACTTCCAGGGATGTGGCATCCACAACTTCTCTGGGCAACCTGTTCCACTGCCTCATTACCCTCTGAGTAAACAATTTGCTCCTGCCATCTACTTTAAGAGTCCCCTCTTTTAGTTTAAAATCATTCCCCCTTGTCCTATCACTATCTGCTCCTGCAAAAAGTTGTTCTCCATCTTTTTTAAAAGCTCTCTTTAAGTACTGAAAAACCACAATGGGAGGAATTACTACTATTTCCTCACCTGGCTTTTTGTATGGAAAATCCAGTTACATTTCCAGTTTTAAGAGTGTTGGTATTTAATACACAGATTATTTCAAGCATATTAATATATTTTATGGGGATTTACAAGTTAAAATACAAAACTGTGCACTGGGATCTGCATTGAGCATCTATAACCCCATCATACATTTGTCAGTCAATATGTTATGCTTCTTACTGTCAAAGTGACATATTCAGGAAGGTTCCATTATTAAAATTGTAACAGAACATGCAGAGACCTGGCTGACCATCAGACAGTAACAACAACAACAACAACACACTGCTGTGCCTTTCCTGTGTGAATTCTGCAGGTAGAACACCACAGTCCCTCCAATGTGGAGAGAGCTCTGTCGAAAGTACAGTTTCAGTAGCACATGTGCACAACAGTGCTTTCACAATTTGAGTCATTAGCAAAAACTAAGAAAAAAAAAATAGAACATCCTTCCAACCTGGCTATTCCAATAAAATATAAGCGTAAGTAAGCCTTGTGCTGCAAACTAGGCTTGGCCATTAATTGGCTTCTACACATCCCAAAAAAAGGTGACCTCCCAAGCCCACACTTGTGTTTATGCCTCTCTACCTACCTTCCTCCTTTGCATGCAGCCAGGGAATTCTACCTTTGATCAGTCCTAACTGAATTAAGATTTCATTTGACAAGTTATTTTGCTGGTGGCTTTGGAAAGGGATGAAACTTTGATTTATTGGGGAGATAAAGAGGCAAATACCACTGTCTGCACAGATAGCCAAAGGCTGCAGTCCCATCCAGAGTAGCACCGTGGAAGGCTTACTGAAGATACTTCAACATAATCAAATTATTCCAATAGAAGGCTTACTTATCAGAAGGAGGGAGGCATACTTGATTTTTTTTTGGTGGAATAGGTCCTGCTTTCAGTGTAAATACAGCCATGTCAAGGAACACAATATTCTTGGGTATTTTTAAACACTATGTGTCCTCTCCCTACATGGCTGAAACTTGGCATGTTTCCTCACAAAAGTAAGGCTGACAGCATGTATATTCTTGTCATCTACAGCAAACTTCTGTTTCAGACAAAACTATGACAGTTCTACCCAGCCACCTAAAACACACCTACTAAATAATGAGATTGTTACTGTATTGATGAGGCTTGTGACTGGGGGGGAAGGAAGGGATATGATACAGAAAGTAAATAAATAATTTCAAAAGTATAAATACATGTATAATTTTAAAGAAAAAAACCCCATCAGTTACTCATTTCCTGCTTGCTCAAGTCTCACAAATCCCCTAGCAGTTCAGATTTGTAAGTAATGAGGATTTCAGGCTTATCATGGTTTCTAAATACAGGCACATGACTCCTTCCTTCCACCTTCAGCTTAGCAGGACACTGCACACTTAATTCCTAGGTAAATTCAAGTGACCTCTAATGCTCAAAGATTGATGCTTTCTTCATGGCTGGGGGATAACAGTAAAACATGATGGAGTCTCATATCTCACAACTCTTAATTACTCAGCTGACCAGCCAAACGTTCCTGTGTCCCAGTGGCAGATGTGGTGCTGTAGTCCAGAGGTGCACACCACCACAGCTTCAAATGCAAGCACAGGGGAGCTCTCTGGATGAGCAAGAATTCTGCCAATTCACAGCCCTGTAGCTGAGAGCTGCCACAGGAGGAGGATAAGCAAGCAGCCCAGAACTGATCAATGTGCTGAAGTTTTCTGGGTTGATGGTGCTATAAAAAAATAGCTTGGTTGTCAGAAACTACTTTGCAAACACAGTGTCAGGCTTGTCACATGTAGCCTTGAAAGGAGCTTTCCACACCAAAAGCGCATGCCTGGGCTGCTCAAGTCTTCTTTCTTAAAGGAAACACTTTTCATCACAACAGTCCCCATTTTAGGCTGCAAATTCAGCTCAGTTCAGGCCTAGCAGTGTTTTTTCCTGTACAACTTAATGAAATGCTTCATGTGAAACAGTTACACTCCCCTTTGGAGATGCAGATCTTAAAAGGTGCAGCTGCCAAACCAGTTCTGCGCTCAGACGTTCCCTGGAAATACCCAATTAGGGTATTTAAATAAATTCAGCCACAAGAACAAAATAAATGCATGCTTGAATTCAATTAAAAGCAAACAGTCTAAATAGAAATACTTGACAGGCTAGTACAGCCTTCTGCATTTCCCAAATGGTGCTTCCCTTCAAACCTGGAAGTCTGTATGGTGGGACTTTGAGAATGTTATAACACCAATCACTCAAAAGAGAAGGATATACCAGAGTCTGATGTGTAGCTATGATGTCACTCATTTCAAACACTCATGCTTCTCACTATGCCTAAGCTCTTGTGCAACCTGTGAGTCTCTGGCTCACAACTGTGAGCCACAGAGAACTGAACAGAGACATGAGGTATCTGTTATGTCAATAAACAGACACTTGCCTTAACCAGCAGTCACCAAGCCACCCACCAAGGTGCCACCCTGCTTTGCACCTTGTGTCCTTGCACATAATGCCTGTTACTCCAGTGCACTCTACTACTTGGGTGACTCTTTCATCATTCACAACTCTGTTAATTATTCAGAAACAACCAGGCAGCACACACAGGTAAAAAAAAAATTAAAAGAAGTGGCTAAAAAGTAACGAGGCTGAAGGAAGACTGTTAGACAGACTCTTGAAGAACGATACACCTCATGTAAGATTTTTATTAAGAATATTGGAGAAAAAGAAAAAGCTGGTATTTGTTGACAGTCCTAAACTAAGAGATACTGACCCACGTTAATACATAAGGCACAACAAAGTAACAGTGGAAAGACTGGAGTAAGAGAGACAGGATGATATTTAAAATAACCAGAATGTGCAAATAAAGTTCAGCACAGAGGTGTTATGAATCGCTATATGCTGTGGACAAAAACACCTGTTGACAATGGGAGAGGAGGAATAGCACATGCATTATGATGCAGATCACAAATCAAAACTGAAGTGCCACTAGGGAAAAAAGGCAAAGGAAATCCTACAGTCTTTCTCTCAAGCAAAACAAACACTTTCTGCTGTGCAAAGAGCCACTGCATAAGGCACTAGCTAATTTTCCACTGGGAAAAAAAGTGTGCCATTGCAACCAGGCTTAAAAAAATTTGAAAAATCAATTCAAACTGGAACAAGCACACGGAATAATTATTAGGCTAAAGTGGGAACAGAGAAAAGTTTGATTGAAGCAGCAGAGCAATACAAAAACCGCCCTAAAATTAATTGACTGCACCCTACAAATACATGAAAAGTAAACATACTTCACTTCCATAAATCAGCACTGACACTACAATAAAAGGATATAAAATTGACCACGAACAGGGTTGTGCAGAACTCGTGAGACCTTTCTTAACCCTTAGAAAAGTACTCTACAACTAGTTTTCAGTAAGAGTAACTCCAGTAGACTAATTAGAGTATAGCTTGATAAACACTGCTGCTTCCAGCCTGAGCACCACTGAAGGCAAGAGGGGGGATTGTTCTGCTATATATTAGCATGTCATGCTAAAGTGAGACAAAATTCTCACATTTTTCTTCTCATGAACTCACCATTTAATCACAAATACATAAACATATGACAAATACACTCCTTAACTTACACACTGAAGTACCACAATTAAAAGGTTCCACCTACCCAATGCTTTCTAAAGCAATCTCCCCAATATCTCCTTAACAGAACAGAAAAACCCAAAACTTCTCAACAAGGATCAGGGTGACGAACAGAAGAGAACCCTCAGAGCTATGCTGAGGACAAACTCTGAGTTTGAATGGCATCTATACTGCTTCTTTTGAGCAGCACCATCTGTTTGAATAAGCCTGGGAATAAAAAAAAACTTGGTAATACCCCAATTTCAGTTAAACAAATAATTCTCTTCCCCTTTGCTGTGTTCAAATGATAATCCCTCCAAATGCCTGGCTGAGCAGCTGACAAACACAATGGGCAGAAGTCCATGGGCTTGCCTTCAGCAGCAGCAGGAAGTTTGTGGCCTCACCCAGCTGTAGCCAAGTTATGTGCTATGTTCAGTGTTATGTGTTATGTTAGTGCTATGTTCAGCCAAAGGAAAGGCATGCACACAGCTCCAGGTACCGATCTACCAAATTCTAATTCACTGCCTGGCTCTTCCAGCTGCACCAACTCCATTGGCATGGAACAGAACAATTCAGCCAGAAAACCTCTCCTGATGGAGTCCCCCTCTCTGTCCCTTCCCCAGAACGCTCCCATCTGTCACACTGTCCATTTTGCAATCAATGCCATTGATCTGTGGCTGGCTCAGCTCCTCTGCTGCCCAAGAAAGCCACCGTGAGCAGCAGGGTACTGGAGAGGCTGCGTAAGGGAATCACCGCGGCGGGAGGGCAGGCAGCGCTCACAGGGACACGCAGAGGGCAGGGAATGGATTTCTAAATTGTCTAAATCACCACTGATTTAACTGGCAGTGACAGCACACACTAGAAAATGAGGACATGACCTGCAGGCATGTTTGGTGCAACGATAGGGGGAAAACATGTAGATTATAATGCAAACAAATCAAGACGAGAACATCAGCAACCAAACTGATGGAAAAATGTTGGCTAATCAAACTGTTGGCACCCAACAAAAATAATTCCTAATTTTAGTCTGAAGATCTGAAAAACTTTCAGGATCTGGAAGATCAGAGATCTTCTCTGCTTCTCTAACAAATAATTGTAGGGCTTTAAACTGAAGTGTGCTGTACCTTGCACTATGAACAAAAGGTAGTAGTTATTTACCTGAGTTTCTTTATGAGTACAATCTGTCTGATTCTCTCACACATATGCACACACAATATTTCACTGAAATCATGCCAATTATTTTATCTGTCATGCTTTGAATTTTATATAAAAAAATTAAACATGATATAGGAAAGTGGTGGGAATAAAAGGCATAAAAATATTTTTTAAAATTTGGGGGGGGGGAAAGAGTATCAGCAATAAGTTTTCTGACAATAAAGCCTTATATTATTCAAGACAAATATATCCTATTACATAGAAGATTCATACCACCCAGTAGAACCCAGGCTGCAGTCTGTAACAACAGTCTTGTTGCAGAGAAATAAAAATGTATCTATAGATATAACTAAAGTAAATACACACCTCCTTTATACACAGTAATTGCATCTCATGTTATGAGTTTCTTCTCATCACCAGTGCTACCTGCCTAAGATGAATTCAACAACTAAGAGTTAAAAACAAGAACTACTTTTGTCACAAGTATCAGTAAAGTGTAGAAGGATACACAAGAACTGAAGGTTTTACAATAAGGTAAGTTCCCTACCAAAAACAATGAACATAACATTCTGACTCCATCTCCCTTGCCTCAAATGAAAACATATAAGACTACTGAAAGGATTAACAGCACAAGTTTCCACAGATCACTTTGCAATAACCTTGCCTTTTACTGAGGGCCTTACCCTGAGACAGTGCTGTCAAAGGAGCCATCCAGCCTGCCTGCCAGAGCAGGTCACAGGGCAGACAGCAGCCCTGTCTCCTACCTGTTTGCACAGCTTCGAGCTCTCAAGGCTGAACAAAAGCAACAGGCAGTTGATTTCTTTAGACTATTTTTATAGCTTGAAAGCAAACTTCAAGGCTGCATAATGGCAAATATTTGCAGACTTGATTCAACAACTCATAACACTCCCTGCCTGTCTCTACTCTTTCAGTCTGGAAACAAAGTCCAACCACCCCTTCCACACAAGGAAAATCCAAGTTCCTACATGGTGTGTTCAGTGTGAAGTAATTTCTTACAGTTGTTCAAAAGCGGGAAAAGAATGTCTCAGCTCTTCTTTATTTCTCAAAGTCCTTCCTTTCTGTTCAATAGGGAACCAAAAATTACACTTTTTTGTTTAATTTTAAACAAGAACAGAAAGAAAGAAAAACCAACCTTGATGTCCTTGACCAGCACTTAGTTGACAGTGTAACACTGAATTCTGCCTCCAACCATTTGAGATAAAGAGCTGTGCAAAAGCAAAACTGGGCCAATAAGGAATTAGTCTTCCATTTTCTATCAGTCTTCCAATTAGTCTTTCTACCTACATTACAGGTGGAGCTGTACTTGGTCCTGTGAAATACTAGTGGGAACCCATGATGGCACCATGCTCCCTCTGTCATTAAATCCCAAGGAAAAGCATTCCCAAATGCATTTCACAGAAGTAAAAAACAGAGCTGTGCCTGGTGTCTGCTTCTGGTTTTAAACTACTTCACATGTGCAGCGAGGTTCAGCTTATACATGGGGCAAAATGGATTGTGTAAACACCTCCTGCAAACACCTCCAGAGACCCAGGCAAGGGAAGTCAGAGAGCTACTGAACAGACCCAATGCAGACATTGTCTGTAGCTTAATTTCTTTTAGTTTAACAGATGAATATCTCTCTGCACTCTGTTAACCAGCCTGGCTCCATCACTGTGCATTGTAACCAAGCTTTAACAAGAACTTCCCACACAGACACAGACAGGGATTTTGACATTTGTTTGCTTTGTTGCAAAACCACAATGGGTAGAGTGTCCAGGAAATTTCCACTCAGAAGTGGGGACACAGCAGAAACCACCAACACCCTGCCAGCAAAAGCAGAAAGCTCACACAGAGTCCTGCTGAGCCACTGGGAATTCCTGCCACAAGCTCAATGCTCAGCCTGTGCCCATCTCCCTGCCCTGCCATCGCTGCTTTATCCGTGCTTTGTGTCACATTCCTGCAACCACAAGTGCCAAATCCCAGGCACCTTCCCAGGCATCAGTGATAGAGGAAGACACCTAACTAACAGGTGTAAGCAGGGAGTGAGAAGAAAGACTGCATGTTAACATACACATAAACCACTGCATCGAGACAAAAATCTGACTACGAAACTTTGACAATTTTTGCCTGTGTGCTGTGTCTTTGTCCCATGTTCCCAGGACCTAGAAAGTCTTTAGCCCAGGCAAGTCCATTTTAACATCTAAACCCTCTGAAACTGGAGAAGAATGCAAAGACAAAAGCCAAACTCCAATAAATGAATAAAACTATGTTTTTAACATACCAGGCAATATTCTTCCAATAAGAGCATCTAGCAACCAAAAGGACTCCTCTTCATTCTTTGTAATAAGAATCAGGTATCCAGCAATGAAGTTCATGCCCTGAAAGAGAAAGATGCATATACTTATCTTAAGAGTGTCCTGGTTTGCACTCAAACCAGAGTTTCTAGCTTATTTATTTTGATTAAAGGCTAAATTAGTTCATTTCCACAGAGTGTGCATATTAAGTAAACTTGAGTAATGAAGGCCACTGGTTGAGTAACCTGCTAAGCCTGCATGACAACCGCTAACAAGAATTATTAACAAAGATTAAGGAGAGGAAAATTGAAAGAAAAAGCTTAGTAGTCTATACTTTGCTTTCAATTTTCCTCTTTTTTTTAAATTCCAAAGCCCTAGACCAATGCAATTGAAAGCTGCTGTGATCAGAACCCAAACACAGCTGTACAAGATGAGCAGTTCATAACAACACACCTGCAGGCAGGCAGTGAGGCTGCAGGAGGAGAATGTCTGAGCCAAACACTCTCAGCAAAAAGTTGCATTTCCAATAGCTTTTACAAGCTGTTGCTGCTTAACTCATCCAAAGGCTGTATACAAACAATTTTCTTCCATAATACCTCCAGTACTCCACATACATGTATAATAGCTAGCACTGATCCTGTAAGGAGACCAGATGTGCAAAGAATCCACATGAGGGTTCTTTAAGTGTTCTTCTTTCCATTGAACAGTTAAGGTACCAAAACATTTTATAAACAATGGGACATGTAATTTGAGTAGAAGCTACCATGGTTTAGAAGTTGTATATATGTTATGTTGTGTATAACCACTGCTATATAGGAAGCCTGACACTTGCAAAAGTGAGTATTCATAATTCTACCCCTTCTGTTATAATCAAAATATTAAAATTATATTTTAATAAATACATATTACTGAAAATAATAAAAATCACTCTTCTTTTGAAAAATGGAAGTAAATAATTTCTGTAATAAAACTGGTTGGGATACACAAGGAAAAAAAATTTTTTTTAGTGACTTCAGTATAGGTTTAAGTCCCTCTAAGTCTTCTCCTCTCCACATTTAAATAAATACTATTCATATTCTTTTAACTTTGGAGCGGTTGTGTTTACTGTGCTAACTTTCTCAGCTAACATGAGCTATATGCTAGCAGACATATTGTTGCTGAGGAAGGGGGACAGACAGGAGAGGACTTAATAAGTGGACTGAAAACACATTTTGCTCATGACAGTTCCTGCTTCTTTATGATCCTTAAAGATGGCCTCTTTTTCTTGACTGTCAGACTGTCTTGAATCAACTTTTATCTTCTTGGTGTCCCACATAAACAGTTGACAGTGACAACAGAAGCTTTCCTGAGCTGCCATCAAAGCACTATCAGGTTGAATTTCAAAGAAATTTTCTTCCTACTTGCATTATCTATATTGGGAGATGGCATCAAATAAATGGTACCAGCCCCCAAGGACATTATGTCCATTAATGCTGGTCTTCCTGTATTTGAAAAATGTGACTGTGAAAACAAAGGCAACTGAGATCTCATGATGCCTTCTACATACCAAGGACTGTTTGGGGAAAGATGGCAGGAGGGAGGAAGAGGGAAAGGCAAGCTTGCTTTCTCTTGCTCTCCAAAGCAACTAATCTTAATACAACCAAGGGTGATGAAATACTGATGTTGCAGCTAACAAATGGAACCAAACTGATCAAGCTGGCTGTGAGAACAGCCACAGAGAAATTCAGGAGGACATCAGAACTTGCCTGAAGTGATTCACACCCCACCCCCCCTCCCCAGGGCCATTTTAAAAACAGAAATTGTGGGTGTGCTTCTAAAAACACACATTCAAATGGACAAGAACAATTAGCACTGGTGAAATGCAGCATTGTTTACAAAACAGTGATTACATACCTGACAATATCCTACTGCTTTATTATGATGCCCATATGCTACCAATACATTGTAGAGTGCGTGCTGCAAACACGGATCAGCAGTTTTGCGGAATTTTACATTATCTGGAAATGTTCTGTTCATGTCTAGACAAAAGGGAAAAAGACCAAAATTAAGAGCCTCTTTCACTTTCCAAACAAACTTTTACAACTCTTCTGAAGTACAGCTGAAGCTTCACTATAGTTCACTGAACTATTGTTTTGGTGGATTAATTTTAAGAAACAGCTTTACCTACATTTTGGCTAAAAGGGCACTTGCATTCAAGGATAATCTATTCCTAGAAAGAATAATCCTATTAGTGTCCAGAAACCAATTTCAAGCAGGCCTAAAGAAATTCTCCTGCAGATTGGACGCTCTCCATGTCTGACTGCAAAGGCTTAAACAAAAGCAAACCAGGTATTTAGTCACAGAAACAAGACATGCCAAGTGTATCAAGTCAAATGGCATGAAATGAGTTGTACCTCTATTCTTGTAACAAACCAGATGAACTGTCAATTCACTTATTCAGTGAACTTCTATCAAACTGTCATAGCACAAAAAACCCAGCCCTGTTCCTGCAGCTGGTGACTTTCATTCAAAAATCACTTTTTAAAACCTAAGTTTCTCCATGATGTGACTGTGAGAAGACTTGTGTCTTCACTGGTGCAAAACCATCAAGAAAGGGAATGCTTTCTGATAACCAAGCAGCAGAGCACAATCCCACATGCTTCAAGCTCAGTCCTTAACCAGCCAAGGACTATGCAATTACTGACACTTCCAACCATTAATTTCTTTCAGACCAAACATGAATAGTAGGACTCATCTCTCCTTACTAAGGTCTAAAAGTTAGACATGCAAGTTTGAGCTAGTCACCTCAAGACACCCTTTAGTTGTTGGAAAGAAACAGGCAGAGTTAATTTTTGGCCTGCTTCACTCTGTGAAGAGAGGACCCAAGGTCACTAGTCCAGACTTGTGCATCTGATTTTCAAACAGAATTTTTCTCCCCAACTTAAACTTCTAAAAGTAACTTTGAAGATTTTCAAAACCCAAGAGTTATTAATAAAATATGAGTAGTTGTTTGGGTTATATTTAACAACAAGAGATTGGGTTAAAGTTAAAAACAAACTCCAATAACAGTACCTTTGTACAGATCTTCATGTCCTTAAAATTATCACTTTTTATCAGCCTTTTCCAGCATAAAGGAAGAAGTCTGTTACAGCTTTGACACAAAGTTCAGCTGTAAGCAACCACGGGAAGAAAGCTCCTCAAAATCACGAGTAGTGTAGTGGAAATCACAGCCATTAAGAAGTTATCACACTAGCAGCTATTTCTTCCTTTTGAAGTGAACAGATCATTTGCAGGAAAATATTTCACTTCACCTCTCACATGAGTGAAAAGAAAAACTCAAGGAAAAAGATAATTTTTAAGAGGACCTGAATAACAGACCGTTATAGGATAAATAAATGTCTTTTGTTTCTTCTTGGTAGGAATGGCACCATAGTATTTGCATAATCAAAATTTATTCTTTATTAAAGTATATGCTGAATGTTACAGTAAAGATTAATGCGGAATTTTAGCCATGGCTCTTCTTCTCAGCTACGCAGAGAAAGGAAAAGTCCATCACATACTAAGCAGAGACTATTCAAACTGAACTCATCTGTAATCTCACAGCCTGAGGACAGTCTGTAACTGAGAGAATTAGGTCCAACTTGCTTTTTGATTGCAGAGCATGTTTTTCCCACAAGGACTGGGGGAAGTCTTCCCTAGTTTTTTGAAGGATTTAAAATTTTCCTTTACATCTAGTACCAGAATTTTATTTTAGGGGGAAGGGGATGGAGAGAAAAAACAAGATATGAGGCCTGGTCTCGCAGGACTCCTTGTGTCAGATTATTACTTTGAGGACAACAAAAGCAGAGGGTCCCATTCCCTGTCCATCCCCCCTTTCTGCTCCATTTGCATGCTCTCCATCCTCCTCCAGTTCTGAGGCTCCTCTGACTGCAAGATGAGGGAACTCAACCAGCTCTACAGGTGCTCTCAAGCCAATCCATTTTACCATCCAAGACGACAGTCAGAGATGACTTCAGGCAAACAGCAGGAGTAGGCAGGAGCTGTTCACTTGGCTTCATCACTTACAGCCACTTTACTACATCTCTTCCAGAGGAGACACCCAAATGCCACCTCCTCAGGCTCTGCACAGCCTACCCTCTGACCATTAATCTGCTTCATTCTAAATAGACATTACCACCCAAAGGAACGCAGCCTCAAACTAGTCCAGTTTGGGGAAAAAAAATCAGAATTCTTTTCAAGCAGGGAAGTGAACATTAGAACCTTACACTGCTAGATAAATCCCAGAATTATGACTATCTTGTCACTGTGTGCAGATGTGCTGCTTATAAACAAACTAGGCAGGGGAACACAGAATCAGGAAGAAGGCCACAAAGACCAGCCACTCTTTTGTAGTAAATTCAGATTAAATCCCCACAGCAATTTTTTAGACAATCTTTCATCTGAGATGTCAGTGTTATGCTGCTGTGAAACAAAACCAACAGCTTTCCTGTTGATTTATCTCTGTGCAGCAATCACGAGAAGAGCATTGGTTTCTTTCTTCCTTCTCATGGGTCTGCAGTATTTCTACCTCACTAACACAAGCACAGGCAGAAAGCCACATTAGCCTCAGTTTATAAAACAGATGTCTATTCTGGTACCAGGAATCACAGTCATCAATGCTATTTCTGGAGCAAAGAGACTTGAAAGCACAGTCAAGAAAATTAATGCATTTGGAACCAGCCTTGTGCTTCGTACTTAGGGTATTCAGTACTTAGGGTACTTCAAAAGTCAGGCACCTACAATCAACCTTCTTCACCTTGCAATCTCATCCTTCCTTTTTGTCCTGATTCCAGCCAGGACAGGGTTAATTTCTGCAGTAGCTGGGAGGTTGTGGCTATAGGGCCTGGAGGTTGTTCCATACCATCTCATCTTTGCCAGGGGCAGGGGAAAGGGCCCCTCCTCCAAGGAGAAGAGGCTCCATCCAGTTGAGAAAACCTGGTGGAGGGAGCCGTCTGGTATTGTCCATTATAGTTTGTTTTTCTTTCCATGTGAATCATTTCTTACACCTTTTGTTATTAATATCATTGGTGTTACAGTTCATCTTTGTATTTCATTGCTGTTTCCAATAAATTGTTCTTATCTCAACCCGTGATCTTTCCCTTTTGTCCCTCCAGTTGGAGTGGGGAGGGGGACTGGCACATGGTATTAGTGGAAGATTGGAGAATACATTTCCTAAACCATGACACTTTTCTTACTTTCATATCCAGGTGCTCCCCACTCCCAGACACAGGTGGTCAGTAAATCACACAAGTATTTTTACAATTAACATCTCCTACTTAGCTCACTGTCATTTCTTTGCCACTGCTACATCTGTGATGTGCATTTATTCTGAAGAGCTTCCAGCAGGTAACTCTTCTTTTCTTTTTTCACATGGTAGAGAGCAGAACAAAAATTCACTCAACTGCCAACTACAAGCACTCAAAAACTCCACTGCAAATCCAAAATAATGAGATTAGGCAAAAAATTGCAACTTGTAAAGACGGTATACTTAAAAGGTATTTTAGATTTGTTATAACTGGATATCATCTGTTATCATCATTTGTTATAACTGGATAACTTGAGGAATCATCCTCAAGCTCTTCCGTGCAACACTTGTAACTATAAATTGTTTTGGAGGTTTGGGGGTGTTGTTTGTTTTAAGTTAAGGCCAAGTTTGCTATTAACTAAAGTCAGAAAAAATGAGCCTGACAACCCCCACCAGCAAGTAACAATTCAAGAGCTTTCAGCAATCAAGAAAGCCAACGTGGTTATAATTTCCTACAAAAGAACAATAATGCCATTGTATAAATCTGAGAAGCACATACATAAATTCCAGTCCCCTTCACCTCCAAAAGATGACACCTGAATTAGAGATATTGCAGAAAAGTATGGCAACAAGGAAGACCACAGATATGAAATGGCTACCATATACAGCACAAACCAAGGTGGGTTAGAGCTCCTTAGTTCAGAGGGAGATGCTTAAGAACATTAAGACAGCACAAATCTGTAAAATCATGAGCAAGGTAAACAACATGAAAAAGGAGCAAACAGAGGGGTTTTTGTGTTGGTTTTTTTTTTCCATCCAGTGTTATTAGGTACAAACATGCAGCACACGTCTCAGGAACTTCCCAAACATCAGATAACTGGAAACTAGGAAAAACATTCTGAGGAAGTGTCACTTTACACTTTACTCCTCCACTTCTCCCTGTAGCTGTTCCAGTACACTGAAGACCAGATGAGGCAGCTGTTTGGATATGACCTGATACAGCTCCTCTTAGAGACAGCCACAAGAGCTGACACTGCTGTTCCCCTTCCTCTCGCATGGTTAAATGCCTTAAACTCACCTGAAAATTCCCAACTTCCACTAACAGTTAAACAACATTCAGAGAAGCTTCTCGAAGCTTTGATAGTAAAATATTCCCTGTCTCCAGCAAAATGGCAATGACCATTGTTTGAATCACCCTTCTGAACCCATCATAAACTCACCTAAGATCCTGCAACCACTGTCCAAGCCCCAGTCAGATCCCCATGGCAGCTGTCACGCAGCACAGCGCGGGCTCTGGGACTGACTGAAATATCACACCCTGGCTTTCACAGCACCTGCAACTCCTCCTCATGAAATACAAGAGTGGAAGCACAGATTAGCTGCATGTGCTTGCCTGAGCACTTGCAGACACGGACACACTTATTCCAAAACTCAATGGCCCGGCCCCTAAGGGGAGCTTACTCTGAGGAAGCTACAACAACTTACACTCCAGTCTTTTTGTAACCAGAATGTAGCCTCTGCATTAGAAGGACAGCCACTTTTTATCTTACAACACGATTTGTCCTACTAAACTTGACTATAACAGGGCATGAAAAACAAAGTGTAGTTGGAATGCATGCCCTTCTAAATGTGTACGTAAACTGAGACACAAAAATTTGGAGACCTGCATTTTTTAAGCTCTTTTTTTTATGGTTAGTAAGAAGCCTGCTATCTCCTACCTTTCTCTTACAAAAAATGTTGAAACTGCAAATACCATATAAAACAAAATCAGCAATAAAGCTCATCAGTTCAGAATCAGGAAGTTAAAGGGCAAAAATGGTGAAAGAACAGATTATAGAGTTAATTAGCTGAAAGACTTCTGTTGCTATTACTCATCAGATTTTTCTTTAAAGATTAGACCGTTTCTTTACACAGTCCACCTGCACTTTTTAACCTGATTATACCCCATTAAAGACTTTCCATATGAGAACAATCTCCAAACGTACATGAAAATCGTTTGGAGCTTCTGGGCATGTGAAAGAAACAGGACACATTGGCTCTTACATGTTTTAAACTGAATTTGAAATAAAGACTTTGGTTGGCCTTCTTCTCCTGCCCCTCCCCCTAGGAAAAAAAGGAAAACATGTGATTGCTCTTCCCTTGTTTATAAACCCCAGCACTGGGCTGGGTTGTAACTACAGCGAGGCTGCGGGAAAAAAATACAGCATGACTGAAAATTCTGGAAACTGCAAAAGTGAGCAACAGCACCATTCCACATCTTACCTTGGTTTACTGTTAAAAACAACTACAGTAATGGGAAAACAACACTTGAAGAAGAAAAATGAAAGTCAGGCAACAATTCACACTGAAAGAGTCCTCAGCTAAAGCCCACTATAAAATGTGCACAGTCAACAGGAACCCAAGTTCATTAAACACACTGAACACAAAGTTTACATTCACCTTTAAGCACTTTGTTCATCTTTCTCATGTTCCCATTGTTCCTTCCTTTCTGAAGGAAAATCTACTACTCTAGAATCTGAGGTCTTCATTTTATTTTTTCCCCTCCAGTAAGGTCTTCCAAGCCATTTTTCTTTATCTTTTGCCTTGCTTGCTCCATGTTAATTTTCTCTTCTGCAGTTTTCCAATCAATGGAATAGCTCTTCCTAAACTTTGTTTCCTCCATCGTTCACAAATAGATCCTTATCATCTTCCAGTATTTTTCCTCCCCCACAAAAATATTTTTATGTCATTCTAACCTGTGTGGAAAGCCACCTCCTGACATATCACCCTTCATGTCTTTGTCTAGTACTGGAAAAAAACAGTTTTCACCTCTCTCTTGTAGCAATTGTAGCCCAACTGAATAGTTTGGTCCTTCTCCAGATGCTTATGAAGGCTGGCTTTAGAAAGTCATCTTACTAACTCCCTCTGTATTCACAGTTAGAGCTCTACTGTTTCTGGTTCTGAGCAGGATATAAGCCTGCAGGTTCCTGGCTACTCTCCATATTCATAGGAACATGAAGTTTATGCTCCAACATACCTTACTAAGGCGTGCAGTCCCAAAAGCCCAAAGTACTCCTGCTGCTGTTGCAGGGAAAGGCAGAGGAGAAACTCTGCATAAACCAAAACTGTTTGGATGCTTACCCAACTCAAATAAAAATTAATAAAGCTTAAACTTAAGTACCTGGGTTTTTTGCAAGAGGAAAAAGACAACCTGTCTTTCTAACCAAACAACCCCAGCATTGTTCTGGAGCACAGCCCAACCTCTTGACTTATTAATTGGACAATTCAGCCAATATCAGCTTCTCCACAAAGGCTCTGCTGTAGCAGGTTGACAAGTTTCAGGACAAGTATCAGTTACACCAAACTTTTACTTGTTTGTCCTCGCCTACTGCCTCTTTTTGCTCCCAGTGGGCCGGTCTAAGGTCTGGCTACCCTTCTACCCTGTCATCAGCACTGGCCACTGATCAATGTTCACAGAAAGCACATATGAAAATGGATTAGTAACGTAGGGGTATTGCACCTCCTACATTTCTCCCAGGGATTTACATTTAGGGTTTAGCATTTCATACATCAAGTGGATTCCCCCACTCATCAGTTTGACAAATTCCTTTTTAAACCATTTCATACTTCTGACTCTGAGGAATAGTAACAAGTGCCACAACTCACTGATAGGCTCTTCTAAACCTGCAGCATGGCAAATTTCATTCAGTGTCCTTGGTTCTTATGTTACAAGTAACAATTGCTCCCCGTTCACCCTCCCTGCACCATTTATAATTCATATAAATCTATTAGCAGCTTTTTGTCAGCAGTCTTTTTACTCCACCTGAAATCCTAGGATATTTCACCTGCCTCACATGGGCCTCTGTACCACACCCTCAACCATCCCTGCTGCTCCTCCAGTGTCCTGTGGGACAGAATTAAGGAGAAACAGACTCAAAAGCAGAGGTCATGGCACAAAGTTGTAACTCTACAATCACTTAGGAGATGACACTATAATGTTTTCTAGTTTGTTTCTTTTCAAATCATTTCTAATCTTCCTTAAAAGTATTCCTTAATGCTTTTAACCACATGATGAACCTGGAAAGGTCTGTGCTGTTAAAGAGCTTATGGTTAATCCAATTTACATGTTAATTCAGCATTTAAACCAGTACTACAGAAATATTAAATTTTCCATGACATAACTTGATCTCTTAAGGACACAGGATGGATAAATACGAATAAACAGCATTATCAAGAGAATAACCTGTTTTGATTGCTTCAAGCAGCTTGTCATTCTTCTCCCCTTCAAGCAGTCTGTGATAATATCCAGGGTTTTGTTCCATGTTGGTTTGGGCCCCACTCACAATCATCCAGATCAATGCACGGTGTTCACTGGGGATGCCTTTCCTGATATATCTTTTCACTGCAAGAGAAGAAGTTTGGTTGTGTTTGTTCATTTTTTAAACAAATAAAATCCAGCTGTATTATTCTTTTTTTCAATGAGGAACCTAAGGTTAAGAAGTCAGAGGAACACTGTTGATTAGAGATTATTATGTTTTTCTCTCCTATGCTACCATTTAGGATAACCATTTACTTCTCAGTTGCACAGTATATTTTAGATTCACTCCTAAGTTCTTGTCACTCAGACTCCCCATTCAGATCTCCAGAACCAGGTTTTCCTCTCTCCTCTCTTCCCTCATGAGAATTTTGAATCCTCTCCTCTTCTTCCACCTTTCTGGATGGAGACACAAACAGCAAAGTTTCCCCTTGATCTTTGTCCTTTTTCATTCAGCCAAGCACTGACTTTTCTTTTTCTACATCACCAGTGGCCTCTGACATGACAGTTCTTCCCACGTGGTTATGCTGTAACATCAGTGGCCACGTTAAGGTAACTCTAGGAGTTCAGCTTAGCACCTGAGCACTGAAATCACAGCAGAAACTGAGCAATATGAAATATGTGCCTCCTGTCTAAAAGAGCCCCGGAAGAACTGTCAGTGAGCAGCAGATGATTTTTCCTAGAATAACTGGGGAAGTCTTTTCAAATCTAGAGTAGCTCTTATCTCCTGCACCATATTCATCATTAGGGTGTGCTTTAGGGTTTTTTTTAAGCAGATGATTCAGTGTAAATAACTATGATGCAAGATTACAGGAAGAAGCATCACACTAATGACAACCAAAGCAGCTTCCTCCTGGGAATGGTATGAAAAATATTAATAAGGGAGGCAATGCTGCCTGTGAGTACATAATCCTAAATTAGCATTACCTTTTCTGACCCAAAACCACAGCTGAATGTTTGAGACTCTTGTCCTTTTCTTTTGAAGAAAATGACAAATGAAACAGACGTTTCTTACTACATGAATTAGGCTGTATCAATCAAAGCATCAACTTCTCCTCCCTAAATTCTATGGGACTCAAATCAGACAGGGGATTTTTATTCCACCCACACACAACCATCCACACATCATATCATTACCTAGCCAGGTTTTATTCAATCACAAAGTTCTGTAATAAATGCTGCCTAAATTAAAGACCTTAAAAGGGCAGAGTGAAGGGAGGTTTTACAACTCAGCCAGACACCTTCTAAACACATTCCACCCAACTGCAGCTGCCCATCCCTTAGGAACCAAAGCTGCTTTCCCAGTGTCACCCAACATAAACATGCACATATAATGAGCATTTCACCCACCTAAAATCTGGTGTTTTCTCTCATAGAAACATACTTGTAATGAACACCTGATCTTCTGGGTACAGTTTTTGTTTAGCTTTTTTATGAGCTATTTATACTACGGGTTACAGTCTCTACACTTCTAGCTGTAAAGTACTTTAATTACAACCTTCTTTTAGGCTGGAAATAATTTGGCTGTTTCCATGGAGGTTTAATAATACCCACTTCATCTTTTTTAACAAGATTCTGAACTCTAATGCTCAAGAAATCCTACAGATTGACATAGTAAATAAAGGAATGAATATCAAGAACCAGTCCCATTTAGGTTAACGAGAGACATTCAGATGAGCCTAGAAACAAACTTACTGACTAAAATATTGGATTATAATATTTTAACACAATTCCAATGATATTTTTTCTGGAACAATTGTAAATTCTGAAAGCATACCCAACACCCATATCCAACAATAAATTCAAGAGAAGTGTGGACAAGCCTTTGACAGTGGCACAAGGGGAAAGCAGCCTGCAGCACAGCACACACTCATTATTCCTCAGTGTCATCATTCTCATGGCAATAGACAGCCAGGGGCTTGTATCACCCCAAGTGACCACTGACCCAGCTCCCTCACTCCCTGAGGAATGCAAAAGCCCTTTACATTGTGCTTTTCTTCCTCACATCATTATAATACTTGCTAGAATCTGCACACTGGCATTTAGAAGCAGCAAAGTAGTTTTGAAAAGAAGGACAGTTGTAATTTAATGAGTTATAGATAAATAAATTAAATATTCTATACATAAAAGTGTATTGTTTTACACAAATATATATATATTTATTTTTATATATTTATAGGCTCTCTTCCACATTAACCTCAGGAACTAAGAAGCCCACAAACAACAGCTCACACTGCAAGATATCCTCCCACTCTAACATCTAAGCAGCTTTCCCAGATGAAGCCAGATCATGCATGGCTCTCCACCCACACACCCAATGCCACCTGCAAACCAAGGGCTTGATCCCAAAAGCAGCACTGCTGAATGCCCCCAAGCCCTGAGTACCCACACAGAATCACTCCCAGGACAGCCACAGTGTGCACAACCTAGTCTAAATTTAAAAAAAAGACATAGCAAAGAAATATCTTTATGTGACATTTTTGCCTCTGTTCATTAACAAAATATGAAACATCAATTTTTAAGAACCCCCCCGCCTTAATAATTCAATTACCTCAGTCACTCACAGCCAGTTTCACAAACTTAGAGTCACACTTTATAAATGTGTTTTCCTTGTTACAAGAAAAAACAGCTACCTGATAGGTGAGCAGTCTAAAAGTGATGATAAACACTCAAAGTAACTTCAAGAGAAAAATACGCAGAAAATAACGTTTTTCTAATACTGTACACCACTTATAGTAACAAGATGTAAAAAGAAGTCACTTAAACCTGCCTGTCCTTGTTTGACGGTAGAATATGAGAATTTTGGAGACTTCTGCTTCTAGAAAAGTGTTGTATTTACTTTTTTCCCCCATTAACATTGTTTCACTCTACACCACAGACTCTGTTCATGTAGAGAAAAAAAAAATTTAAAAACAAAAATTATCTTATCTTAAAAATATTAGAAGAGTGTGATTTTGAGAAGCATCTGCACTTTTACTTTCTCAGTTACTAACAATCACTGTTGAATGTTGAGGAAAGAAACTTGGGTTCTAGAAGAAAAATTATACAAAAGAGCTGGAAACACCATATAAGAAACTGAGAGCCTTATTTTATGAATATGTAACAGAAGAAACAAAGCAGATCAATGCTGTAAACGTTCAAGTTTCAGTCAAATTCACTTTCCTTCCCCCAAGCCCTGGGCTGGAACAGAAGTGCTCCTGTTATAACCACTGTTAGTACATTTACTGTATTTTATCAAAGATCAGAAAGTGTCTTCTCCTACTGGTCACTTTTGACTAATCCACTTACAGCCAAACTCTTTTGTGTAGCATGATTTTGGTGAGAATTAGGCTACTTTGAGCAATTATGTCAGACAGTTTGCTGCCCACCTGTAAACAAACCAGATCAGAAAGCTGTATTTTGGTCCCATAAAGGTAGAGCTGAGTGAAGCAAGGAAAAAAATTAGGAGGATCTCAGTAATCACAAAGGGAGAGAGAGAGAAAGGAGACAAGTGATGAACTATGACTAGAAACTCTCATGTGCAGTGGAAACAAGGGTAGGGGGAGAAACAAGGGTAGGGGGAGAAACAAAATACCAGAAAAATAAAAAAAAAAGAAGAGACTGGAGAATGAGTGAAAGGAACTGTCAGCCAAAATTCCCAGGACCCACTCTGCCAGCAGGCTGCAATACAGAACAACAGGATATGCAGCTTAATTACCATTGTTCAAACATAGTCTAATTATTTTTCTTTCTAGTAGAAGAGAATGATATACATACATACTACCCTGGATATGAGGCAAACACAGTAGCATGTGAACATGCCACATTTCCAAGCTGGAAAATTAATACAAGTCATCACTTCTTCCTGTTCACCTGGGCAGAAATTATGGGCTTCTCTGTGCGTAGACAAATGGGTGTGGAACTACAGAGATACCACATACACAATGCCTCTCTCACATCTACTCACAGCAGGACACACTCTGAAAAGGCCCAGGCAGGACTCAAAACATGGGTTCACAGACACAGCTACTGCATTCAGGGAGGGAAGTGGCAAATCAAATATTCTTCTACGTTCTAGCTTATGGCAGAGCCAGCAGCTCCTGAGCAAAGCTTCAGAGCAAAGAAGTCAGGTCCTGGAGGAGGGAAATTCAGTGAATAATCAGCAGAGCTTCTGCTCTTTGCCTGCAAGGAAATCCTTGCATGATCATCTTGCAGTATAAAGCACACTCCTGAACAACTGCTCACATGATTTCAAGTGCATGTCACAGACTTCAATCTCAGTACAGATATGAGAAGAAAAGTATTTAAAAATCAGGAATTGCACAGGCCAACCTTTACTCTCCTCCTCTGAGGTATCAGCTGAGGATAATGCAGGAAGCTTTTTGTAACATCTTTGAATCTACACTCGGACTACATTTCCTCAGTATCACTTCTTCCTGTCACTCTCCTTAGAATGATGTATATATATGAGAACACGAAGCCTACGAATCCAAGTTTCTTTAGCAAAAGTTTGTAATATCAAAGATGATGCACCAGGGCTTCTGACAGTCAAGAGCCATTGCCTGTGTCCCCTCAGTGGATTTAGAGAATCCCAGGTTCCACAAAGAGCAGCCTGTTGGAGACCACTAAAGCCATGTTACAAGCCCCATGGGGCAGCATGGCCATTGGTTTGGAAGCCTGGTGGATAACTGGAGGGATTTGGTGAAAGTTTTGGCACCAGGATAAGACTAAAGGCACTCACACTGTTAGTATCACAGTAACATTCCGTGTGTACAATGCTGGAATTGGGAACACAAAGAAAGAGAAATTAAAATCACTCACAGAAATTGTTAAAAGCTGCCACTGTTAACATTCACACATTTTAAGAGACGGATATGAATCAAAAAACTGAGATTATTTTTCCACAATTAGAAGACTAAGTTCTGCACAATCTCAGAATCCTCACTAATTCAAAATAGCACAAAGTTATCACTGCATTCAAACTGGGTACCCTGAACAAAAGCTGCTTTACATCTGTAAGCAAAATAAGATAGTAGAAGTAGATACTTTCTGGGTAGCAGCACATGATTTAGCAGCTATAGCTCAAAACCTACATTTTCTGCAATTTGTCAGCCTTAAACAGACATCTGTACACAAAATACACTGTTATATTTAAAATTACTCACTAGTTATCAACCCATTGCTGGTGAAGGAAAAAACCAACCTCAAAACAACAAAACCATCAGAATTACCGTCCAAAGTCTGCACCCGGAGCACAGCTCTAAACACTTAGCTCTGTTACAGTCAATGTCTGATTAACTTTTGCTTAGTCTTACTCACTTTTCTTTAACATACTGATACAGAACTCTGTCCAGCTCCATAAAACACCCAAAGAGAAAACAACCCAAACAGCACCATTATGAGCAAACAGGAAAATCGAGATGCTTAAATGAAAGCATAACTCAGAGAAAGAGTTGGAGGAAAACCCCACCCTTCAGTTTCACAGGATTCCCTGATACCTTCTGACTCTCTCCATTTATTTCTACCTGTCTCCCTCGCAAGATAAAACATTACTAGAGGTTTTCTTGCTCTTTGAAGCAGTCATTAACACTTCCATCAGCATTTTATCCAATGCTGCATTAGCTCCTGAATTAATTTTACTTTCTTCACTTCAAAAGGCATTTATAATCAGTTCTTAGTACACAGCTTTTCAGCTGTGTGGTCAATGTCATTTTACAAAAGTAGGGTAAGGAAAAAATCTCAGCAGCCCAAAGAATTGTCAAAGAGGCAGCAGCTGAGAGCCCTAACATCCTAATCCCTGGGGGTCAAGACAGTGCCTTCTACATGATCTCATGTCTTTTTAAAGAGAGCACAGAGTACAATACAGCAAATGGCTGCAAAATGGCACCTTGGAGTGCCAGTGGCCATATCTGGGTTACAGATGTGACAAGGTGTTCATGTCCTGAAGAAGGATTACTCCTTTGTAAGCTTTAAATCAAATCCCTCTAACAATAGCACACCCTGCTTATGCATTATTACTGTTTACACTACTGGTTTTCATTTGAAGAGAGAAATAGTGTTCAGCATTCAAAAACACAAGCCCATTGAATACCATTTATATTGATTCCAACACAATTCATTTTTACCTATAAACAGACATACAACTCACCTTTCAAACTCTTCTGTATATTGTTATTCCCTTTTAGGAGCTTGGACCATTTTATTGCTCTTCTAGTGAGTACCACTAGGTATCTGGAAAAGAATGCTTCATAGGATGCATAATCAAAGTCTTCTGGCCTTTCAAACCCATATGGATCAACCCTACAAAATAAAAGAGAATTCCTGTACAAATATTTCCACATATCTACAGCTGAAAAAAAAAAGAGCAAGTATGCTTTAAATAACTTCCAGTTGCTATTTCTGAAAGCAGCTCAAGACTCCTTCCTCCCAGCAAAAACCTACTTTACACAAACTGTTACAGTCCATTTAGCATATCAAAGCCATTTAAGTAAATTAACTTAAACATGCACTGTTCCATCAGTTTTACAGATTTCACTGCTTTTTTTAAGTAAGGGTTTTTGGAGCAAAGGACCCATTGTGTGCAAAACTGACACAAAATTATGGCCCCATAAAAGTCTGTGAGGTACTTTTCTCCACAACACAGGCAAACAACTGAAAAGTACGAAGTATAGCACAACAGCTTCAGTATCTCCTGAACTCTCTCTCCACACAGTTCTGTGCAGAAAAATGACAACAGAAAGTACAAGTGTAACAAGTTACAAATATTATTTTTAAAATGGGTAATTTCTGAAATTATCTTTGTGAAAGTATACAACTCGGAAAAAAGAGAAAAATCCTTGTGTCAATCCACCTTCTTCACGTGTAGTATCAAAAATGCTTATTTTATCATCTTTTACAATTGTTCAACGTTACAGCACATTATCAGGCAGCACAATACTGACAGAGTTTCAGAACTGCACGGCTGATTCTGTTTTAATATATCAAGTTACCTTGGTAAATTGGATTTACGGCAACTTCCCAGGGCGCTCTATACCTGCCAATTATCACCTGAGTACGGGACATTCATGGGCTTCGTATTAGTTAAACAGGCAGTGGGATCTGTCCAGTCAGAAAAGGTTTAAAGATAAAGTTCGGGGCTCAACTTCCCAAAACACTGCCCGTTTCATTCATGGAGAAGGAATTTGGCCATGGAGCAGCACTGGCACAGCCTTGGGAAAACTGGCTCACGGGAGCGTCACAGGTAGTAAAGCATGTAAATTTCTGATTCAGTAAAGCATGAATCAGAAGAGGAACAATTACAGAGTCAGACCTCAAGTTGTTATTACACAGTTGGCTGTTTAGGAGAGTCACCTTAGTTTTCAGTACTCCTCAAATCTGACACAAACCCCACAGGTGTAAAAAACACCGAGACCCCCATCACAGGCTTCTCTGAAGACACAGAACACGAAAACACACTAAAAATCCGCAACACCTCCATGAACGCACATCCCTTATTTACGACTGCGACTGCCCAGGCAGCAAGTACACATTAATTTCACGCTCCACTCCATTCCTGAGGTAGAAAGGGAAAACAAAGAGTGAGGACGCAGGGTTTTAGGGAAGCCACCTTCCCCGAGCGCCCTGGGGCAGGGAAGGTTGCGGCGGCCGCTCGGCGCCCTCAGCCCCGGCCGCGCCGGGGCCGCTCTGTGGGGGCTTCCCCGGCCGCAGCCCCGGGCACGGCGGCTCCGAGCGCCGGGGGAGGCACAGCTCGCCCTCCCCC
>VZRZ01005293.1:137257-150256 GCA_013398175.1 Climacteris rufus
CGGCCCCGCGCGGAGCTCCGGCTCCCGGCTGCAGCTCCAACTCCTGCCGCCCTGCGAGGGGCGGGCGCGGCCGCCGGGACCCGCCCCGTGCCCGGCCAGGGCAGGGCAGGGCAGCTCCGCGTCCGCGGGGCCGGGCGGCACGGCAGCGAGATGCGGGTCTAGTTCTGATCGCGGCTTACATTTGTGTGTTTCACTTTTCTCTCACATCTTGGAAAAAAAAAAAAATTCAAATGTTTTGGCGCGAGGGAAATGTCTCACTAATACAGGGTGAGAGTGATTTCAGGTGTAGCTCGTCAAACCGGAGGAATTCCCCATAACCAACAAGAAGACGTGGTTGTGTTATTATGTAAGTTCAATTGGTTGGTGTGGGATGTTTTTTTTTTAACCCAAATCATCACAATCTTCTTATAATTTCCCCAAAATATTCATTACAGCCAATGCTTTGTTACACATAATCACAGAATCACAGAGTTCAAAGGGAACCACGAGAATTATCAAAGTCCAATTTATGCCGCCACACAGGACACCCCAAGAATCCCACCCTGTGCCCGAGAGCGTTGTCCAAATGCTTCTTGAACTCTGTCAGGCTTGGTGCTGTGACCACTTCCCTGGGGAGCCTTTTCCAGTGCCCAGCCACCCTCTGGGTGAAGAACCTTTTTCTAATACGCTGAAATATTGGCAACTTTAGTCTCTGCTGATTAGTTTCCACCATAAACTAACATTCATTTAAATATGATTTAAATAATAAATGGCAGACTGTAGAAAATGTGGAGGAATAATGCAAAAAAATTATACGAATAAATTGGCTTCTCATTTCCAGAACCCACTAAAATTAGCACACTGTTCTTCATCTTTAGAGGTCTCGAACAAACCCTGGAACACACAAGGACTCAGCCCTACCTGACTGCCAGCAGCTTAATTCATAACACACTGCAAAACAGAAGGGAGAGAGCAAAATTATATCCCTGCTTGTCCTTTTTTGAATCGAGTTCTGACTTCGTACCCAGCAAAGTGCTTGGAAAATTACAGCTATTGCTGGGGAAACATTATCTTGTTCAGCCAGCAAGTAAGAGTTGCTGCAGACGACAGATGGGATTTCACAAGGGAGATCAACAGTTGTTCCAGCACACTCTTCAGGAAAGCTCCCTTCCCTCTGCGGGATCACAGGCAATCACCCACACACAAATATAAAAGTACTTCGGCTCCAACGGCAAGGAAAAAAAAAAAGATATTTGTACTCGATTTAACTGCCATTGCAGTGCTGTCAACGTTTGCGATTGTTCAGCAAAACATAATTACTACTTTTTTTTTTTTTTCTTTTTCTTTGGGGGGTTGGGGGCGGCTTGACATTCTGGGCTTCACCAGGCACAGGGCTCCTCCCGCAGAGCGTGGTCCTGCTCCCATTAATGTGCGGCACCAGGAGCCCGCCCGGGCGCTGGCAGGACGGGAAGCTGGCGCTGCCGTGCCAAGCCGGGCCGTGCCAAGCCGGGCCGGGCTCCCCGCCAGCGCTGCCTGGCACAGGCACGCTGGGCAAACAGCTCTGCCCGGAGAGCTGGCCACGGGCTCCCAAAATCCTTGGCAGAGGTGTGAGTAGCACGCAGCGCTGTCCCATGGAAGAGAAGGAGGAAGTCTCAGTGAAGCAAAATCTCCTCTTCTCCCCTAATCCTGAAGCCACAGGCTTGTTTGGTAACAGTTACGCTTCAACTAACAACATGAGGCTCTTTGGTGCATGTGCCTTTAAAGTGGATCCATCAAACGTTTCCTGCAAACAGCAGATTGCTTCTGTGATTAATTAAGGTACATCTGCAGTGCATCAAGGGTAGCCTTGTCCATAGCACAGTGTGCTTTTACTGAAGCCTTAAATATTATGTACAGTTTCTGTGGCTCTAACACAAACACACCTCTGTGGCTCACTCAGAATTATGCCTGTTACACACAAAGGGTCCGATTCAGAATACTTAAGTTATTAATCGATTAATAGAAATAATTCCTACATTTCAGCACAATAACTGGATCCCCACATTTTGTCTGATAATATGAGCCCGCCCACTGTCTGGCAAGAGATGATACCTTGGTTGTCCTTCCCAGGGTATCAATGCTGCTCTCTTCTGGGCAGATGATATCGTGTCGTTTTTAAAGGCATTCAAAGAAACTACAGCATAAACCCTCTAATCTGAAAACTGTGTGTTATTTGTGTTGTGATCAGAGAAAAGGGTACTATTTAGTTTTGATCCCATGCTTCTGAAGGAGCTGGTGACAGTGGCAGAGTGTAAGGGGACAGGCTTAGTTGACGTTCAAACCAGTGAAGCTCACAGCCTTCCTACCTGCCACCTGGTGCTAAAGGAAATGTACTTTATATAACTTCTCCCCCACCCCCCTTTTGCATCTGAACCTTATCCCTGAAGTTTTTATGTTATGGTGAACGTGTTTGGTAGAAATTCTCATCGTGCTGCTGCCAGAGTAAGTCCTTAAAATAGTGACTTCCCTTTAAGGGTAGGCATTTAGATGTGTTCCCTGCAAAGGCAGATGCAAACAGCAGATGAGTGTTTCACAGGCTGAGGCATTCAAAGCTTTGCTTGTCTGATACCCTGTACTTCAATGAGCAAGGCTTCCCTTCTTGTTTGCAGAGCAGTTGCTACATAACAATATCAGGATGATTTTCAGCCTTATCAGGAATTTGTCTGGAGTAGCTTTATGCTTCCTAAGGCTGTGATATGTGTGCTACAACACCTATGTTTGATGTATCAGCAGTGCTGAAATATGGTCCAGCTCCTCACATACCACCCCACAGCCGTGGTTGGGCCAGAAGTGGGGAAGGAGCATCAGGAGAAACTCAATAATATTTGTGCCTGAAAGTATTCTTCAGCTGCTTGTGGGGGTCATAAGGATTCTTTATCCATCCAAGAATGGAAGAAATATATTTATTATTTTGTATATCGTAAACATGTCTGGGGTTTTTTCCCCCTTTGAGGTTCTATTTTACTGGCTTCAGAGAGCCAAAGAATAGAAAGTGTTAAGGGAAAGAAAAGTGCTATAGGACCGAGAAAGAATAAGGTGTTTGTGGATATAGGTGTACATGGATATAGTGTGCCTAATTTTTTTAAAACAGCATGGGTGAATCTGGTCATTAAGAAATACCAGTGAGAAACATCATTTCCAGCAAAGGTAGCAGCTCTGCTTTGCCAGATCCAGATAGTAGTGTAAAGTTTTAAAAAGCCTTAGCTGCTCACAGAATGGTTAATAACCCCTGTTTAAAAGATATGAATGCAGCAGCATTGAAGAAGAGATGAAAGGATAATTGTCACTAGTGACTGGGTGTTGTAGTATCCTAAGTAAGGGATGAAATTCCCACAGCATACGTGGCTTCCCTAGTTTATGCGATTTTCCATACAGCCACTCATCTTTGTGTCTGTTCTTAGTTAACCACACCACACAATTGCACCCTGCTTCATTGGACCTCTACTCTGCATCATTTGGCTTAAACTACTTTCCCACGACCTGAAATAAATCTGCTGCTCCATACTTAGGGAAAACAGTTAAGATTGAGTAGATTTGGCAGTATTGAATATCCAGTAAGGAGTAAACATATGTGTATATGAATAAATAAATTAATTAATTAATATTAGTCACTGCCTGTCTATGTTCTAACCTAGAGATAATGTGCTCCAGGACTAGACAACTCATCCAGCTAATGAGGTTAAGGAATGCCACCATCACATATAGACACCTTTAGTTCCTGTTACAACCAGCTACCTACCAAGTTTAGTCAACCCTCACATACGTATGGATTAAGGCTCTCAATCCATAATGAAATGTAACGAAATGCTGGACTTGCTCCATGTTTTTGTCCCAGAAAATTGCATCATGCTTACATAACTGTGGTCTGCAGGCCTGATTAAACCTGTTCACGTGAGTTGTTCCATCAGCAGTCACTGAACTTTAGAATAGACTGCATAGCAAGGACAGAAATGTATTTCATAAAGTTCATTTCCATTATTCCCTAAAGGCTTCACAGCTTCATGTCTGTGAAGGTTACTAGCTGTTAGTACAAGTTACAAATCCATGTGTAGTCTGGGAACTGCCAGTATTTTCATTATTCTCAGTATGACTGTGGCCCTGGGAGTCAAAGCATACCGATAAGAGCATCTATAAAAAGGAGCTCTAAAGCTTGCTGCATACCACTGCAGCTGCCTAGAGAATCAACATTACCCATGTAAACCTCTGCAGAAAGGTTGCTGCACTCAGCTGCCATCCTCCAGCTGCGTCAGAAAAGGAGGCTCAGGGCTGTAAGTGTCAATAGTGGAATCAGCAGGGGAAGAGAAATTACATGGTAGTGCCCTCAGTGTGAAAAACACAGCAAAATTATATGTCAAAAGTGATATGGGAAAGATATTTGAACATTATTAGCAGGAAGGGTTCCTAAGGCAGGGACAAGGGTGTCCTTAGAAAAAAGGTCAGTAGCTATGACAGATCAGTAACCAACGGTGTGGAACTGAGTAGAGCAAGAGAGAGATTCATAGTGGCTAATTACTTGAGGAATTGACATTAGGTCAAGCTGCAACTCTGTAAAATGTGTTTTTATTCGAGTGACAAAGTGAAATATTTTCTAGATGGCTTTGTTCTGTTTATTTTGGTTTTCCTTCTCTGCTTGAGTGATCATGAGGGGTATGCTGAAAGCCCTTTAAATCATGCTGATGATGTTTACTTTCCTGGCTGCATAAGGCTTATAACTGAACTTTGAAATTTTGTAGGGAGAGATGACAGACAAGATTGGAGATTATGAAATTCTTACTTGTCCCATCCCCTTTTCTTTCTTATCCCCAATTATGAAGGTATCCTGCCTAGCAAATCTGGTAGCTCAGATATCTACTGATTAGAGATGGGGTTTAACTTGGATGTTCTCTCTCTGTCTACTATGATTTCACATTTAGTCCTATGTGAGAAAAGTTAAGGCAAACCTTCTCCTGGCCTTTAATTGCTTCTGCATTAGGATTCCTCTGCAAGGACTCATTTCAGTTGTCTCAAGTAGTATCCTATTCTTTAAGAAACAGGTAGGGTTATCATTACAGGTCTTTAAATACAGTATTTACATGTAAATACATAGTCTAAACTGTGAAGGACATTATCTATTTCACTTAATTGTCTCTAGGCAGTAAGGGGTTTCTCTAAAAATCATGCATTAAGTAAAAAAATTCTGAAAGAAGCAAGATGATGTGGTGTAAGGGAAGAAGGTATATCTACCCACTCAGGAATAGATGCCCATTTTGCACATGGAATAAGGATGAGTTTTGTAGGAGCACAGATTTGAAATTTCTATAATTAAATACTATTTTATAATGCACACTTGCAGGGGTATTGAGTTTAAGTCAGATCAGCAAATTCCCTTTCTGTGAGTGCTGAACTCTGCAAAGGTAATGTGTCTCCAAGGAGCTTGTTCTTCACCATAGCTTTCTGCAGGTTTATTCCCTACACAATTTTCAAACTCACAGCCTGAAAGACAAATAGGAAGTTTTGTGAAAACCTAAAACTGGGTTTGACACCAAGAGTGGGTGAAGCTACTTGGAACTGCAAGGTTATAGCAACAACCATCAGTACAGACATGCCTCAGTATTTACAGGGGATCAGGATATCAGCTGAAGTATCATGTTTTGAAATTCCTTTGAAAGGGGAGAAACTTTGATTGCAACATCTAGGATCAAATTATGACTTCCTTCTGCCTTACTTTGTCAGGTTACAGATTATATCACATGACTAATACTAGAGGGAAAATGTCATTATCGTTTTGTGTTCATTTAGAGATAAATGTCCCCTAAACACTAATACTGTCACAAATGGTACATGGTCAAAATTGAAATAATTTAATTTTATTTTCCTTTTTCATATTTCACGTATTTCTGACACTGTTCTTTCCTGTCTTAGAGTAATCACATTGAAGAGGGAAATGTAACACTGAGAACTATCAGTATTTCCATGGTTTGCTGCATAATTAGATACAAAAATAGTATGCTCTCAGTCAGCTGTTTGATCCTTTTTTCCATTTAAAGCATAGATCTTTTGTCAACAGAACACCAGTTAATTTTTTTCAATTGAGAAGTTTTATTTTAGCTGTGTATGAATTTAAGAAAACTTCAGAACTTAATTTGCTGTAGTTATTCAGTGAGCCATAGCAATCAGTGTGACAGTGCTGCACATTAGTATTGCTTCTGCAACAGGTACTTTTTATTTCTGTGTTTTCTTATTTCTCAACAACACATTTTCAAAAATTTTCTTCTCAGAAACTCCAATTGTCTTATTTTTATAATTTCCTTTTACATGACATCTCGTCACTGCCAATCCTCCATGAGCAGTTGCTAAATTCCTGAACTCAGTCAAGTAAGCTTTATGATAATTATTATCTTTCCTGATCTATGTGTAGTAAATTTTTTTCTTGTGGTTGCAAAAGTGCAATCTTTGTCTTATCAGATGTTGATGGAAAATTGTTGATGAAAAATTGACTGTGGTCATAATCCACATGTAGATGCAAAGCAACCCACCAAAATATGCAAGTAATACTTAGACCATTAGAGTTGTGGACATGCCTTGTAGAGGCCCTGATTCTTTGCCACACTCAGTTACAGTTTAGCTCCTGATATCTACATGTGATGAAACCATTTAGAATTCTGAAGAATGACTCTATAAGTAATTCCAGCTGCAGTTCTCTTAACTACACTGTCCTCTCTCTGACACAGCTCTTTGTATTTTGATGGCAGCATAAATGCCCTGTATGAAATTTATTGAGAATTACAGACTTTGAGAATTTAATGCTTCTTTATATGTGGGCAACAGATCAGTTTGTGCAAATGAAACACCTTCCAGCAAAGAAAGCTCAGATTCGATCCCACAGAAGCCAATGGAATGGGCTGAGTGTTCTTCACGCCTCTTAATAATTTCCAGTTCTTTGTTTCATCCTGTCCTAGCCCCTGGGGTTCAAGCAGCTGTGGCAGTCAAGGATAAGACAGAGTGTATGAATCACTCAAGAACAGATGATTCTCCTCCAGTGTGAAAAACTGAGGCCTTCACCCAAGAAAAAAGGTGGTTTCTCTCTCCAGCTCCAGTGCCCAGCTCTGAAACCCATCCAAGTCTTGGAGCCTTCCAAGGCTCAACACAGCGTTGCTGATCCAGAAGAAACAGTGCTGGGAAGATCTAGCACTCCTCCTAGCCAGAAATATCCAGTCTCTGCTTGAAGGAACCAACTGGCTCTCATAAAATATATTGCATGTGGCTGTTCTGTCTCTCACATGGCATTTCTTTGCTGGTGTTACAAAAAATAGAGGTGGGGGCTATACATTAAAGCAGCCCAGAACATAAATGTGAAGGTATAGTCACAGTTTTACTTCACATTTGAGTAGTCAGGGAAAATAAACATGAAAGAGCTGCAAGTAGAGTGAAAGCAAGTTCAGCCTTCCATCTGGTAGAAAAAACCTGCTGGTGCCTTGAACATTGTGCAGAACAACGCAGAATTTCTCCCCTGCACATGACAGGATCAATTGTTGCTCACAGCAAAGTTGCAAGTCTAGCCCTATATACAAGGTGAGAATCAAATGGTCAGATACTAGGAAGATGGATACCTTGCTGAGAACATCCTCAGATTCGCTCAGTGCTTCAGAACAGGAAAAAAAGAAGAGGAAAAGAATAAAATTAAAAAAAAAATTAAAAAATTAAAAAAAAAAGAAAGGAAAATAAATAAAAGGAGGGACTTTTGGCAGTCCTCTTCTAGGGAGGACTCAGCTTTCAAAGTGCACACCGTATTCATGAGCATTACTGGAACTTACTCTGTGTGGAAAAACACTGGTGGTTCTTTTGATTGCAATGGCTTTATTTTAGAGTACTGCTGCGTGGTTACTACAAGGGGTAGTCAGTGTTCACAGTGTAGGGTACAGCATAAAGCAAATGCCAGATTAGGAAGGAGTTGTATTTCCCACAGCAATGATAGTATGTCCCTGACAATACCTTTCATATTCCCAGGGGAGAAAGCTAATGCTGGTCCTTGCAGTCATGCTTATGTAGTGATAATAAACAGTACTTAAAAACCTCGCAGTTGCTGTCAAGGGTCCTCACAAAGGATCATTTGTAATGAAACAAAAGACAGCTCTGGTGGACTGATTTCCGGGAAGAAATAACAATTAGGTGACACTTACATAAGAATCAATGTCTGGCTTTAGCTTTTGAATGGTTTGATTTGCTGCTTGAGCACCCTTCAGTACCTTTTGTAAATACATCCTCCTGTGCACTTATTGGCTTTTGCAACTTGCACTCCCCTGACCCACAGAGCTTCAGTTGTCTGGGTCCAGATTTCTTGCTAAACAATTTGAAAACCAGTGGAGTAACACCAAATAATATTTGAGAAATTTCCAGCAGATGATTGCAAGGAGCAAAGCTGTGAATGCTGAAATGTTGATAATAAATGTTGATAATGCAAGCTGCTTATCTTGTCACTTCCCTTTTATCACTTACCTTTAATTAAATTAAAAACCAAAGGCATCTTGGATCTCCTCCCTGAACATGCATACTTTAATACAGTAACTGAGTTGATGGTCTGTACTATTAAAGATGGGTAAAAATAGTTTAGAAGAAGGTGAGGCAAAGTCTGTCTTTGACAAGTGTGAGGAGAGATGAGGCAGGACACACAGAGTATCACTGCATCAGGGTTTTTGCAGCTCTAATTTGAACATGACTATTTTTAGAAGACCTGTTGTACATACCAACAGCACTAATGACTGCCAGAAGAGACAACCACGTTCCTAGAGCCAGTGACATTGTGTGCAGCTCTCAGGATTTAACTAAAGCATGTGTTTGACAAATACTAATAAAAAGTAATTAACTTTTTTGTTTCCACCAAATTGAATTATTTTTATTTTGACTCTCTTTCCCTTTCAGAAAATAGTCCAGAGAGTAATTCTACAGCCTTTAGTTCTTACTATTTAATGGAGTGAATGGCTTTTCTACAAAATTCTGCCTTTTTATGTTTTGTATGTTTTATGGATGGAAACTATGATTTCCCATTGCCTTCATTTTATTGCTACTCTGTGATCCTTCTAAGATTTGGGGAAGCAAAACAACCCCTACAAAGCAACTTGTCTCCCTCATTAGTAAACAGCGAGAACAGCAGAGAACAAGACTCTGTAATGTCTGGCAGGAGACATGTGAACACGTTTGGATATAGACCCTCATTTGTAAGAGGGGCATCCTGAGCTGGCCCAGAATAAGGGAGCTATTGCAGGGCAAAACCCCATCTGCCTTTGCCAAGGGCGTCTTTCTTATCACCATTTACTACCAGCAAGCTGTTCACTCACTGATCTACCCACAGTGCCGAATGATAATGTTTGTAAGTGATAAAGAAGCCTCATTAGAAAAGTTTCCGACTGGCTGAGGAATGCAAGTTGAATGGCAAGCAGTGGGGAGTCCGAGAGAGCACTTTGATCCAATCCTGCAGCAGAGTAACACCCACAGAAATCACTGTGCAGACACTGTCAGCGGATGTCAAAAGGGCCTTGAAATAAATTGTGGAGGATTTGATTGTTGATCTCAGCAAAAGACCATCCAGACCTTGTCAACTGTGGAAAATGGAAAGAAAGAGTCAGAACCTGCAAAATGCAGGGGCTCCAGTCAGACAAAGTCACTTAGCTCTTGGTTGGTGCTCAGTGTGGGTTCTGAGCCCACTGCAGACACAACACAGAATCACAGAATCACAGCACCAAAGAATCAATTATGTTGGAAAGGTCCTGTAAGATCATTGAATCCAGCCATTAACCCAGCACTGCCACATCCACCCTTTGCCCTGAAGTGGCAGAGCTTTGCAGAAGCAAGGCATGGGGGCCTCCAAAATGGCTTGTGTGAGGTGAAGGAGCCAGGGCTCATGCTAGAGCAAGATTGACAGGGGTGCAGTCTTCCTTTCAGCCCTGCACAACTACATCATCTAAATGACAACAAACCCTGAGATTATGTTTGTCAGAAGTAATCTGGGGAAACAGTCAAGTGATTTCCATCCTATAAGATACAAAAGTACACTCTGTGCCAAGTGGTAACATGGCTTTAAGACCCCTGTGATCCGGTACTCCTACAGTCGTGTGCCAACTTCCAAGTGAGCCTGAAAGCTCTGTGTGAGTCGGGAAAGGCAGAGGTAGTGGCATAAAAGGTTTTGCAGCAAGCAAAGGAAGTTTAGTCAGCCAAAATTGCTGAGTTTTATCAGCCAAGAAGTGCTGTGTGTGCAGAGGGAATGCCCCCAAGGCGGTATTGGGTATTGCCTCTGCTCCCCTTAGCTCTGCCCACATGAGTCACAAACTGTTGTGGGGTCAAAGACAAGCTATTACGATCTAGGAATGAAGCAGAGTCTCTGGATTGCTGGAGGGATGAGTTACCAAGTGCCGCTCTTTGCCAGCAACATGCTCTCATAAATCAAGATTTCCTCTTTGTTCCTGCTCAGCCTTTGCTGTGCATTTCTCCTTTCCTGGTGCAGGAGGAAGGCTCCACCCTCTTCTGTGCCCCCCAGCTGCTCATTGTCACGGAGATGATCCCTGCAGCACCCCAAGACAGCTCCTGCCATGGCAGCAGCCCTGCAGCACTGCCTGTTGGATGAGCAGAGGGAAAGCCACGGGCAAACACCCTCGTGTGTGTGTCCAGGTTCTGGCAAAACCCACCCATTCCCGTGGGCAAGTGCAGGACAGTGGTGGCAGTGGCAGAGCAAGGGGAGGCTGGGGTTTGTACGAGGTTTTGAATCGGGGCTGCGTTACAGAACACAGCTCGTACGGTCTTGTGGCTTGTAGAGATGAACATGATGGCAGAGCTCAGCCCTCCTGCAAATATAACAGGTCTGGCTTGTTTGCTGTGCATTTCTGGTCTGATAGCTGAGGCAGCACCCTTCTGCCTTGCTGGAAATGTGGGAGGGGATGCTGCTACCTGCTTGGTAGCAATACTGGCAGTAGTACCAGCTGCCTGTCCCTCATGCTGTCCAGGGCTCCAGGATGTAAAGGACGTGGCCTTCCTTACCATCAGACTCCTCCTGCAGCTGGGCTGGTAGCAGAGGGAAAAATCCCAAGGTATTCAGAGATGAGGGTACTGCCCTGTACTGCCCTGGAGTACAAGAGGGGTGGAAACACCTTCCCCCCCGATATTTTAGTTATTTGAGCACCAAATTATCACCAAATTGGAGGTTTGCTGTCAGAATGCAATATATGTGTGCATCTGTGTAGGTGATCAAAATAGCACATTCAAAAAAAAAATTTTAATGTCTTTGAGTGCTTTCTTTAACAAAATACCAGGAAACTTCAGAATGGAAAGATTACTACGTTACTGAAAATGCTGTTTGTTTTCGGGGTTTTCCCAGGAATTAATGAGCAGCTGCATGTTGGAAAGAAATTCTTTCTCATGAGGCTCTTGGGAGGGCTCAGAATGCTTTATTGAACAATAACTGGAAAATTTGACCCAGTGAGCAAGTTCTCTATGTTTCTTGGAAACACATGATTCGTATTCCAGTCTCATTTTGCAGCCCTTGAACAAGACAGAAATGTAAGGGAAAAAGTGGGAAGGTGGAAAGGAAGAGAGGGAAGCCAGCAATAGGAAATGCATGTGTCACAGGATGAACTTAGCAGAGTTTCCATGCGGACAGTCAGGTAAAAACATGCATTCTTTTGTCTACTAAAAGTACTCTTTTTAACATCTTATTTTTACTTCTGTGAAGTACTAGTAATTTTTCTTTTGTGAATTGGTGAAGGAATCCACATGAGTTTAAGATATAAACATGGATTTTGAAAAAACGGATATGGAAAACATATTTTCCTGGAAATATGTGGTGTTTCATTGAGGCCCAGACTCAAAGATTTTGAACTCTTTGGAGAATTTAACTCATAGTGGCACAGAGATCAAGAAAGTCATTGCGTGAGTCTTAATCTTGGACCTTGCTGTGGAACCTTTGGAGTCAGCTAATATGGATAGAATAATAAATGGATATGGATAGTCTTAATAAAGACTGTAGGGGGAACAAGAAAATGATAGGATGATCATCATATACTGTTACTTCACCTCCTGGAAGAACAGTCTTAATGATTTTGTGCTGTGGACTGTGCCTGCTGCTGAAGTGGTAGTGATGGTCCCTGTTTCCATCACAAATAGCAAGGTTTAATGAAGTATTGTTATTCCCATCTTCGGGGCAGTATCCTCATGCACACAAAATGAAGCCTTGTGGGAGAGCCGCTGGAGAGGGTGAAGAGTTAAGTCTTAGCTGTCATCTTCAGACAGAATTTGTTTCTCGGGCTCCCATAAGGATGCAGTGCTTTCCCCAGTCTTGTCAGCAAAACGACACATCTCCACATGGCAAACTCGCCATCTGCAGGCCAGCGAGACAACTCGCCAGGGACGGGAAAAAACAAACCCACAAGCTCAGGGATACCTTGCTTATGGTGCTCTTAGGATTTCCTCTTTTGTGCACCAGTTACCAAAAGGGAATCACTCTCTGGGTGTTAATCCAAGGAAGTTGAGAGTGTCTGTTTCTGGAGCTTAATCCTAACCCAGCGGATTGCTTAAAAATGTAAAAAAAAATAGACTTGATGTTCTTCTGCTTCTACCCTTATTAACTCATGTCCGGCCTCAGCTGCAAGGAGAGAGCACAGCTTCCCAACCCAGGCCTTAACATCCTCCCCCAGCTACTACAAATCAGCCCTGTTTTCCCCCATGAAACATAGTTTTGATTAGAACATACTGTTTCATAAAAGTATTTTTGCCATGAGAACACATTTTCTTTTTTAAAGATACTAAAACTTAATGTTTCGGGAAGCTTGAGTTTTCTTTGTCGGGCTGGAAAAATATTATTGGAATGCATTTTTCTATTTGAGATAAATCTTAAGGACAACATCTACCTTATTTCAGTGGTTATTTTGTAGTGCTCTTGAATCACAGTTGCATCTAATTAACCATAGAAAGTCAAAACCTAAAGAAAATGTTTCATTTTCATAATAATGCTTCCAC
>VZRZ01005298.1:0-19475 GCA_013398175.1 Climacteris rufus
GCCACAGGAAACGTGGAGAGAGAGGATTTCCAAGAGCTTGGAGTGCTAGGACAAGGGGGAATGGCTTCACTCTGCCAGAGGGCAGGGTCAGATGGGATATTGGGAAGGAATTGTTCCGTGGGAGGGTGGGGAGGCCCTGGCACAGGGTGCCCAGAGAAGCTGTGGCTGCCCCTGGATCCCTGGCAGTGCCCAAGGCCAGGCTGGACGGGGTTTGGAGCAGCCTGGGACAGTGGAAGGTGTCCCTGCCATGGCAGGGGGGGAATGAGATGAGCTTTAAGGTCCCTTCCAACCCAAAGCATTCCATGATTCCCTGGTCCTCTGCAGACACCTTTTGCTGAACTGGCACACAGGGAGAATAATCCACTGGCTGTCCCAGCCTTGCTCTCTCCCTCCCTCTCCTCCTCAGCAGGAAGGAACACAGCAAGGAAATGCTTTTCCCATTACCTGTGACCAAACAGTGCAGGATGAAGTCACATTTTGTTATTAGCTCAAAAATACAGGTCCAAGCCCAGGTACAAAACTTCCACAGCCAGCTCTCAAAGCCAGGGGTGTGGTGGCAAGGTGGAAGAGCAGGGAAGGAGTTTCTGAGCTGGCAGCTCCATCCCAATGCCTTTGGTGCACAGGAGATGGTGAAACACAGAGAAACCCCACACAAGCCACTCCTCCACAACATGAGCTGACATTCAGGAGCCTCCTGAATCTTCAGCCTCTGTGTTCACCCTCCTGATGCCACCCAAAGCCCTGCTGATCCTGCACTGACCTTGCACAGCCTCCCTCCCTTTCAGGATCAGCTCCCTGGTTAATCCAGTCCCACTCGGGGTTCTCCACCCTGAGCTGACCCTGCAGCAGTGCTCCTGAGAGAAGGGACAAAAAGAGTCCAGGAAAGGCCACGGAGCTGCTCCAGGGCTGGAGCCAGGCTGGGAGAGCTGGGGTGCTCACCTGGAGAGGAGAAGGCTCCAGGGAGAGCTCAGAGCCCCTTCCAGTGCCCAAAGGGGCTCCAGGAGAGCTGGAGAGGGACTGGGGACAAGGGCTGGAGGGACAGGACACAGGGAATGGCTTCCCAGTGCCAGAGGGCAGGGTCAGATGGGATATTGGGAAGGAATTCTTGGCTGTGAGAGTAGTGAGGGACTGGAAAGAATTTCCCAGAGAAGCTGTGGCTGCCCCTGGATCCCTGGCAGTGCCCAAGGCCAGGCTGGATGGGGTTTGGAGCAGCCTGGGATAGTGGAAGGTGTCCCTGCCATGGCAGGGGTGGCACTGGATGGGCTTTGAGGTCCTTCCAGCCCAAACCAGTCTGGGACTCTGTGATTCCATGGTTTGTGAACTGCAGTCCTGGGGAGAGGCAGCACCACACGATGTCCACGGTCCCTCCAGAGCTGAGGCTCCTCCAAGCACATCCCTCTGCTGTTGCCCATTTTTCACTGTAAAATAGCTAGTTTTCTCTGTTAGACAGTCTCAAGGACGATTTCTGTAAACATAGCTATGTTGTTGTACAAATTATNCTTGCTCTGAACACAGCCCGAAGTCCAGCTCTCATTATTTCTGCGTCTCGACTGATTACCGGGATAAGCCGTAATAACAGGCATCACGGTAATACTCTGCCATGGCAGCTCCTGTGCTCCAGCCCCTGGGATGGCAGATCCTGGTTTATCCCTGTGATTAACCCTGACACTGAGCCAGCAGCTCCAGTTGTCTCCTTCCCCCATTCTGAAGCAGTGAGATCCTCTCCAAGGGCAGCCTCCCATCCCTCAGTCCCAGCCCTCTCAGCAGCATTCAGCACAGAGCTGCACACACCACTTCCCCAGGGGACAGTGAAGCAGGGAAACTCCTCCAGTCATGGCTGTGGCCCAGCAGGAGCAGGGCAGTGGATGCTGCAAGGAAACACGAACCTCATGGACCTCTCAGGGTGTGGCTTTCCCAGTTAACAGGAAGAGAGAGCACTTTGTAAAGCCTGGAAGCAAGGAAGTCTCCAGATTGTCCTCTAGGACTGGTGGAATGGGACCTTTTATCTTTCTCACATGGACTGGGACAACAGCAGAGGGTCAGGGAGATCAGATACCTTGGAATAGCTGCTAAATATTATATATGTTTATGTACAATTATACCAATGTACACCACAGCTTTATCCTTTATTTCCCTCTAAGGCAATTAGGACAGACACACTTTTCTTTGTTTCTTTTTTTTTTTTTCCTCCATAGAAAAGGCTTTTCATCCTCTTTGTGCAATTGAAAACAGCCTTGGCCACCCATGCAGGCAGCTCACCTTGGACTGGATTTCCAGGGCTGTCGTGGTCCCACAGCTCCCAGTCCTCTCCTGCTGCACACCAAGCTCAGCAAAGCACAGCCACAGTGCTCAGAGCTGCAGCTGTGAGGGACAAGCAATCCCCAAGGAACCTCTGTGCATTTATCCCAATGAAGCTCTTAGATAAACCACTCTGGCTGCAGTACCCTGGATGCCACTCACACCAGCAGGCACAGAAACCCTGATGGGTGGTTTTCCTCCTAATTAGGGGAGCAAATCCCGTTTTTAATGTCCTGGCATTTCAGAGTGGCAGTGGCCAGAGGCTGGAGCTTCCCTGCCGGACAGGGACATCTGGAAGAACCACAGGGCCACTGGAATAGCACGGCCAGGTCACCCATCCAGAGGCCAAAAGGTGTCCAGGAAATCTGCAGGGAAAGGCAACTCACTTTAGGCACCTCACTGACACAATGAGAGCAGCAGCATCACCTCTCCAGCTTCTGTGAGGATTCAGACTCCAGCTTTAGGGAGCTGTTCAATAATGAGTTAAATACTGACAAAGTCAGGATGCTTCAGGAAAAGGCACCAAACTCTGTCTGCCTGGCAGGAGCAGCCTCACCTGGAGCAGCACAGGTGCCCTGCACACCTCTGGAGCAAACCTGGGTGTGCTGAAGTCAACAACACAAACTCCTTTACCTTCATCCCACCTGAGCAGAATCCAGGAGGGGAGATTTTCCCACTGAATGTGGTAAAAACCAAGAGGGTGTGGCCCCCTCCCCAGCCACGAGCAAAGGGACAGGTAAAGCTGTGCCACAGAGCCCAGCTCACAGCATGAGGAATGTCCTGTCTCTCCATCCCAACACCTCAGCTTCTCCAGGGACTCCTGCAGCATGGGAGAGCAGGGAAAAAAAAGAGCCTTTTTCCCTATCTCCAGTTAAAAACATTATTGCTGTAAAGTAAATTTCAGCCTGGAACATCTGACTTTACCAGGAAATGGATTTTCATGGAATCTCCTCTCCAAGAAAAGCACAAAGACCCCTTCTCATGAGGAAATCCCACAGCTGGCACTGCTTGATCCTTGTTTTGCTGCTGTTCTGTCTCCCTTCCTTCCTCAGTGCTGCAAAGCAGAGTTGGGATCAGTGAGACACGGGAATGACATCACAGGAGGAAGCTGCAGCCACAGAAACTGCTCCCAGGCTGGACAGAATGCCTGCCAGGAAAAGGTTTACAAGATTCACAGTATTTGGGTTAAAAAGATCATTTGAAAGAAGAAACAGAAGTACCCTGAGCAGCACAGCCCTGCCAAGTGCAGAGCAGCTGTAACCTCCAGTCCATTCCTCCCCAGAGGTGCAGCACACACTCCCTCAGAAACAAGGAACCTGCTCAAGCCTTCCAATGCAGGCAGCCCATTTTAGGGAAAGTGGGAAGGTGGAAATGCAGGCAGCCCATTTTAGGGAAGGTGGAAATGCAGGCAGCCCATTTTATGGGAAGGTGGGAAGGTGGGAAGGTGGAAATGCAGGCAGCCCATTTTATGGGAAGGTGGAAATGCAGGCAGCCCATTTTATGGGTTTTACCCAGTAATTCCTGCCATTCCTATGGCAGCAGTTGCTCCTGCGCAGACACCCAGCCTCCCTGACCAGCGCAGCTCGTGTTTGAACAGTTACCACAACACATCCTCGAACTTTTGTTTGGTATTTCCTAGTTATGAGAAACTCTGCAGCCCCACTGCAGAGCACGGAGCTGCCCTGGGACATTTCCTGCTCCCCGAAACCACTTTCTCCCGCGGAGCTGCGGCCCCTCCCTGGTGCAGAAGGGGCAGGGCAGCTGAGTAACCCTGCGGTGCTGTGGGCTCTGCCGAGGCGACACCACGGCCAAGCTCAGCCGAGCCCCAGCAGCGCTGGGATGAGTAGCAGGGTGTCAAACCACTACACCCATTTGTTACAAGGGAATCAGACTGGTTTTTCCGTGAGGTGCCGTTCCAAAGCTCTGCCAGAATGCCCGACCTCACCTCCCTAATAGCAGGTAGCAGCACAGAGCCGGCTATCCCCACTCCTCCGTGCTGGAATCAGCAATCTCGCTGTGACCACGCACACACAGCTGCTCAGGAGCTCCAGCGCTGGCACAGAACGGTGCTGGCAGCACTGCCAGGGCACGGCAGAGGCTGAGTGAGTGAGTGCCAGCCCGGGGCAGGGACACGACGGTGCCAGCAGGGACAGCACCGCCCCGAACACGCTCTGGCGCAAGCGGGGAGATGCTGATTGATTCTCCTCACCGACTCAGCGAGGCTCCTGCGGGCTCTGAGGCAAACAAGCTGCTCTTCCCTCTGCCCTGACAAGGCTGGCGTTGCACCACACTCGCCCCCGTGCGCCTGGCGCTCGCCCGGGGCTTGCACAAGCAGCGAAACTCGGGAAAGAATCCTCCCGGGATTCTCGGGAAAGAATCCTCCCGGGAAGGAGAGGAGAGTCCAGGCCGGCCTGGCACAGCTGGTACAGTGTGAAGGGTGTGGGAATGCCCCGGTGCCTGCTGCTCCCCAGCACACACACCTGGCTGCCAGAGCCAAAGGGGGCCTGGCACAGCAGCTTCCCAAAGGGCTGACTTGGAGCCCTGCACCGTGGCCCAGATCCCTGTGCTTGGAAACCCCGGTGTCTGCAGGATGCAAACATCATCCTCCTCCCAAACATCACCGAGTCATGGAATGGTTCGGGGTGGAAGGGACCTCAAACCCCATCCAGCCTCACCCCTGCCGTGGCAGGGACACCTTCCCCTGTCCCAGGCTGCTCCAAGCCCCGTCCAGCCCGGCCCTGGGCACCTCCTGCACACCCAGCTCAGCTGGGCTGGACTTCCCCCCATGCCTTGTTGCTCACTGGACGTGCAGGGTCATTTCTGACCTGCTTTTCAACCATTTTTCCTCTTACCCATTTCTGATAATTACACCCAAGCCACCTTTTTTCCTTTCTGGAGGTGTGTCTGGACAAGAGCTTCCCCCACACTCCAGGGGCACAAAGGAATTCCTTAGACAATCCTCCTGAGCACATTCCCTTTCCAATCTCTCTGTAAGAGGGGAAATAGGGTCTTTGGTTATTTTAAGTCCACTTAGAAAAGCACTTTTAATCCTCTCTCCCTTCCCCTCCCTCTCCTTTCTCCAGGATAAGCAACAGAAGCCCTCTCTATCTCTCCCACTGCCAAAACCAGTCTCAGGTCAGCAAAATTAGGAGCTGCAGCAAGAAAACGCCAGGAAAGCAGAGTGAGGGAGATAAGAAGTTGGATGAGAGTGCCCCAGGGAACTCTTTGAAGTCTTGGGGAGCTCCTGCTGAGTGGCACTACCAAGGACAGACTGCACCTGCACTTGATCCTGGATATTTGGAAGGAAATTTTTATAATGGCAATTTTGCTTCACGGGCTCTGCTCACTGACACACACAAGATACAGGGTGTCAGTCATAAAAATCCCAGAGTGGTTTGGGTTGGATGGGACCTTGAAGATCATCCCATTTCACCCCCTGCCCTGGGCAGGGACACCTCCCACTATCCCAGGGTGCTCCAGCCTGGCCTTGGGCACTGCCAGGGATCCAGGGGCAGCCACAGCTTCTCTGGGCACCCTGTGCCAGGGTCTCCCCACCCTCCCAGGGAACAATTCCTTCCCAATATCCCATCTGACCCTGCCCTCTGGCACTGGAAGCCATTCCCTGTGTCCTGTCCCTCCATCCCTTGGAAATTGTCTGTCTCCATCTTTCTTGTGTGCTCCTTCAGGTACTGGAAGGCCACAATCAGGTCACCCCAAAACTTCTCTTCTCTGGGCTGAACAATCCCAATTTTCTCAGTCTCTCCTTGTAGCAGAGCTGCTCCATCCCTCTGAACTTGATGGCGTCCCCTGGACCCACTCCAGCAGCTCCATGTCCCTCCTGTGCTGAAGAGGTGGCACAACAAACATAGACCAGGGAGAACAGGAGGATCTCACTGGTTTCCCAAAAAAACCCACAAGATGGGATTTATACTTATAAGGATGAGAAAATGAATTGGGAGGAGGAGGCTGGATCAGGGATGGAAGAAGCCATGGATAAAAGCAAGGTTCTTCCTGTGTTGTGGCCGGGGACAGAGGCACAGTCAGGCTCCAGCACAGCAACAATCCCTGTTTACTTGTGTTTGGGAAAACAGGAGCCTGGCAGCAGCCAAAGGAAGGCTGGCAGCTCCCTAATTCCACAGGGAGAGCCAGCCCATTCCCCCGGGCGGGAGGCAGCGCTTCCCCCAGTGCCCGGCCTGGGAACTGCTCCCCGCTGCCTGCAGAGCTCCGGCATCCCCTCCCTGCCAGGGAAAACCAGTGCCTGCTGCTCTCAGCCTGCTCATCCCAACTTCCAGGGGCTCTGCTCCCTCCTCCTCTCACCCTGACAGGCCTCCCGAGACGCGGGGAGAGGAGTAACCCTCCCCTGGAACTGTGTCCAAGCACTGCCACGGCTTTTTTTGGGATGGGCTGGAGCTGCCAGGCGGATGGAGCTGGGAAATGCCATCTAGAGGCCAGAGGTGATTTGCCTCTTGTTTGACTTGGGGTAATCCTGGATCCTTCCACTTCCACATGACCCTATTCCCTCAGCCCTCCCTGCGTAGGGCAGTGTTATCCCTGCTTCCAGGAGGCCAGAATGCTGAGAGCTGGCCAGTATTCACTCCAAATCAGGAGGTTGGTAAAACGACCTAATAATAAATGCTAATAAATGCTAATAATAAAATGTTAATAACAAAAATTCCCAGGGAAAAAAAGGCTAACATAAAACTCTCTAGAATGCAGTCTAAGTTAAAATAAAACCATTTTAATTGGACTATAGCAGCACATTAAGCTCACTGATGAGGTTAAGGCTCGTTGTGATTGACGCTGTGGCTGCTCCATGCCTGGGAATGTTCCAAGCCAGGTTGGACAGGGCTTGGAGCAGCCTGGGACAGTGGGAGGTGTCCCTGCCCATGGCAGGGGGTGGAATGGGATGGGCTTTGAGGTCCCTTCCCACACAAACCATTCTGTGATTCCATAATTCTGTGGCTGAGGCACTTCCCATCCATCTGAAATTTGAAACACCAGAACTCCCAGGGAGCCAGGAACTGGCACAGGGGAAATTCCAGCTCTAACCTAAACTCCTCATTTAAAACCAAACCAGAACTGAAGTGCTTAGAAAGATTAGAGGGCAAAGAACATTTAATGTACATCTCAGAGGAAATAGCTCGGGGACCACTGCTTTAGAACCATTTCCTTGTGGAAAAGAGGTTTTTTCATGGACTAAGTGGTAAAGCAACAAGAATCCCCATGACCAGCAATAACAGGGCAGAGAGGATGAGCTTTGTGCTGTAGGATCTTCCAACCACTGCAGTTCTTGTGGGAAGGGAGTCCTGGTGAAACAGTGCTGTGGCTCTTCTCAGGCAGCTCACAAAGATCTCTGTCCCACAATGGGAATCATTAAAATCCTGTTTGTGCTGAGGTGGTCAGAGGAGGATCTGCCCTTTCAAAGATGGGATACAAAGATAGAAAGTCATTTCCTTGTGATTTATTTGGGTTCTTTTGGAACAGAAATAAGTCCTGCATGGATGAAGCAACACACTCCTCAGGGTTTCCTTCTGATGGCTCAGTAAGAAGCCAAATCACCCCCTAACCATGGAGGGAAAAACAAAAGAGCTGCAATGATTTAAGAGATGGTGGCAGAACTCCTTTTGGGCATGAGCCTCTCTTGTGGAGTGAAAGGCAAAGCCCAGAGGGGGCCCAGCCATGCCAAGTGTTTGGTTACCCAGCCTGCAGCTCTGGAAGTGGCAGCTGCTGTCACCAGAGCAACAAAACACAGGGCAGGGGTGGAGAGAGGAGAGAAGGAATGCTGGTGTGCTGGGCTGGGACTGAAGAGGGCACAGCAGGATGTTTATTCATAGTCCAGAGAGTTCAGCAGCTGTTTCCAAACAAGAAGTCACATCCAAGACATGAACTGTTAGCACAGCTCCCACATGGGGGGTTCCCAGCCCAAAGAGTGGCAAGGAGGAGGAGAGACTTCAGGAACAGTCCCTGCTCTCGGGAATGAGAGACATTTGCTTCAGTGCTCCTGTGAAAACATCAGTGATGCTGGAAAGGAGGGAGGAGAGGCCAGGCAGGGCTGCTCAGGCCCTGGGCCGGCGCAGGTGGGGGTAGCTGAGCACAGTCCTGGCTATGGCTTCGTCCAGCCTCACCACAGGCCTGTAGCCCATGGCCCTCTTGGCCCTCTCACAGCTGTAGTAGTGGAAGGTGCCAGCCAGGGCCACCCTCATGGGGGTGAAGGTGGCCTTGATGGTCACCAGGGGCCTGAGCAGGGCCAGCAGCAGGGCCAGCAGCAGGGCCAGGTAGTAGGCCAGCCAGTAGGGAATGTGGTACTTGGGAGGGTCGTAGTCCAGGCCCGTCAGGATGCGGGACAGGAAAGCCCAGAAGGGAATTGGTTCGTCGTTGGTGATGTGGAATGCCTGGAAGAGAGGGAGGGGAGAGGGCAGGTGAGAAAACCATGGTGGATTTCACAGCTTTGGCTCTGTGATGGCCCATCTCATGCTCATGCTGAGCACATGACCCCCCTGACCTGGGCAGGAGCACTTTGTCCTGACAAACTGCTTGGCACTGACCACCTCTGAGTGAAGAGGGGCGAATCCCTGCTTTGCATCCAACTCTCCAGAGGCTGGGATCACCCATAAATGCCAAACAAACTGAACTGACACAGCACAGAGCAAACCCAGTGAAACAGCCCCCATGTGCCCAGAGCACAGCAGGGCCAGGAAAGGCTGCAAAGCTTTCTCCTGTTCTGAGCCCTGTCCTAAAACCTTCTGTGTTTCCATGTGTGCCTCTTGGCTGCTGCCAGTTCTGCCTGGCTTTCCCTTCACAAGGGGTTTTACAGCAGGGAATGGAAGTACATCCATCCAGCTCAGCCCATGTGGTCACCACAGACACAAACCCTGTCCTGTGGGTGTGTGGAGCTCCTCTCACCTCCAGGATGGATGTTCAGGAACTCAGAAATCAGCACAGACCCCAGAGCTGAAGTTGGGCTGGGGACACCCCCTCCCCTGCCCTCCCCAGCTCCTTCCTTACCTTCCCACAGAGGGGAGAGCCCTTCTGCAGCTTTTCTGCAGCCAGGATGTGCCCATGCACCACGTTTTCTACATAGGTGAAATCCACCAAGTTCTTTCCATCCCTGTACAGAGAAAGAGAAGTTTAGCCCCAAGGCAAGCTGGGCTCAAAATCTGCCAAAAGGAAGGATTCTCACACAGGATGTATTTATCCCAAGTTTTCTCTCCCCCACTCACTGGTGCTGCAATTGCAGGCCATACCCTGTGAGAGAGTGGAATGACCACACATCATTTTGGAGACAAAGGAAGGGTTGTTGTTTTCCCAGCTCCCAGCAAAGTTTACATTCCTGGAACAGCAGGATTTTTAAACCTCCCAAGTTGCCAAGTTTCTGGGGGTTGCAGGTCCTCCAGGTCTGGGATCAGCAGTGATACAGGGAAGCAGAACAGACAGAGGCACAGAGTAACCAGCACAGAGAATGTCACTTCAGGACAAGCCTCCAATTAGGAATTTCTTGGCTCAAGGAATTCTAACTTACTCCCTCAACAGGCCAACTTCAGCCTCAGCTGGAACAGATTTAACCCAGTGTGTGAAATCTACACAGGTACAGAAAATAAATCTGCTTATCACTTTCCCAGAGTCCAGCTAATCAGAGAATCATGGAATGGTTTTGGTTGGAAAGGAGCTTAAAGCTCATCTTGTTCCACCACTGGAACTTCAGAGCATAATAACTATTATATAATAACTATATATATATATATATATATATATAATATATATAACTATAATAACTATTTCTTGCTCTGCAATTCCAGTGGTCCACTAGAAGCTCTAAGGCTCAATAACAAGGCAAATACCTTTGACCTTACAATCAGAAATATTACAATACTCTAAGTATTTAATATTTAATTGGGTGTTTAATTGCAAGCCCCTCACATACCACAAGTGTATATAAATTAAATTAACAGCTGAGCTGTCTCAAGCCATGTCAGCTTTCCTCATGGATATTCCTTTGGCATTAGGAACACTCACCATCTGAGGGCATGAGCCCCTAACATAGAAGGATTAAAAAAAAAAACCTGGATCAAAAGTGAAAAATCAAAGAAACAACACTACTGATTTCACTTTGTTCCTTTCCCAAAGGGCTCTGAAGATCTGGCATCAATATTGCCCCAGTTCTGAAATGCCTGAGCCTTGCTCACCCAATGATGAACTTCATTTTGCCACTCTGAGCTGCCTGGATGAGGATGGGAACCAGCTGAGGGTCTCTGGGACCAAATATTCCATGGGGACGAATGGCAGTGGTCAAGAAATTGTTGTCTGGGTCATTGGCACTGAGCACCTCCTGCAGGGAGAGAGGACAAGCAAGTCAGGAGAAAGGCTGGGAAGAAAAACAAAGTTCACTAAAGGGGCTGGGTGCTCCCCATCTCTTTGGGAAGGCAGCAGTGAAGGAATTATTGTCCCTTCCTCTCTTTCCAAATGATCCTTCCTTTGTTCCCACCTCTTCTCCCAGTTCTATTTGATAAGAAAACCAGACAAAAATCAGTTTTTATTGTTGAGCACTTAATGAACTGACAGGCAAAGGAAGGGAAGCCTCTGTTTCTCTTATTTAACACCACAGATGCCAGAGGAGCATTCAGAATTCCCTCACTCCATGAACCCTTTTGCACATGCTGGAGCCAAGGGGGACACTGAGGAATTCCATCTCTATCCCTCTCACCAACCATTCCCACCCTCCTGGATCCCCTTCACAGGGGCTGATCCCATCTCCCTGGCAGCTCCAACAGCACATGCAGCAGCTCTGCAGGAGATTTATTCTCCTGGGACTTCCTGAACAACGTGTTCTCCTCATTCCCAGCAGCTGCTGGAATTTCTATGAATGAGGCACAGCCAAACCCACTCTCAATGGTTTCAGTTTCCCCCAAAACAAAGCATCATCCCCAGCATTTGGGCTACCCTTGATTCTGCTCCTAAGCCTTCCCTTTCTCAGTTACTGCAAAATGAAGGAACAGATGTTTTTACAATTAAAATCAATTAAGCTCTTTTGGAGGAAAATCCTTCAAGGCTGTCAGCATCAGCATGGAAGGGACTCTCAATTCTTCTGGCACAAAAAGCACTGATGCTTTCCACAGCTGCAATGCAAGCCATGGAAAAGGGTTCAGAAAAGGGTTCAGAAAAGGTTTGTTGCCTTTGATTTAAAACATTGTGATCCCACATTTAAACCACAACTGCTGCAGCAATAAGAACATGAAACAGAGCAGATATTGGTGGTGTGCAAATGTCCAAAGTAGTGAACTTTCAGATGGTTTTAGATATTTGTAGCACTCATATTTTCAGTACATGGCCTGTGCTCCTTAGCTCACATTCCCATCTCATCCTGTCTTTCCTCAGTGCCATGTTCACGTTCCCAAGTACAAATTCAGGCTGCAGATCAGGAAAATGGGGCTCTGAAACAGCTGCCCAGAACAGAGAGGACAAAAACCACCCCTCAGCTGCTCTTAAACCAAAGCTGTGCCAGGTAAGAGCTGGGATTATCCTGTGCTCTTGCCATGGCAGTGACACCTCTGGCAGTTCTGGAACAACCTCTGCAGTGTAACACAGTATTTCCTTCAACCTCACTGGTCATTTATGGCACACCTTGATTTTAGTCTCTTTTTATTAAGTGAAGACATTGAGAAATAACACTTTAACCATGGACAAATACCTTCTCCTGGAGGATCTTGGTCTCTGTGTAGTAATCAATAGGTTTTTGTGCATAAGGGAGATCTTCTGACCCATTTTTGATGTCTGTGCCCTCAAAAACTACACTGGCACTGCTGGTTAACACCAGTTTCTGCAATAGATGGGGAAGAAAACAGTAGTTTAAAGCTTAAGATGAAAGGGTCATTATTTAAAAAGGATGTGTGAAGATTAATAATAATAATAACAATAACAATAATAATGTTTAAGCAACTGATCCTACTGAGTTTAACAGGAGGTGAACAGGAACTGCAGGTAAGAGAACTCCCCCTCTTTTAATTCATTCTGTCCCATTGTTTAATGCTACCTAAAGGAGATTAAAACATTTCAACAAACATCCAAAGCACTCAATCCAAGGGAAACATCTCCAGGAGAATCAGAGGGCCCCCCCTGGCTTGGCACTTCACAAAAATCAGAGTTTTTAGGATAGATTTGCTCATCTTGACAATAACAGATCATGGTAAATTAATCCAAAAAAGAGAGCTTGGATGTTTTTGTTGGCTAAAAATGACCCCAAATGGATTCAAAGCAGGAAGGCAGGGATGCCTGTGAGCAATGAGGAACACGTGGCCTTAGCCAAGGTCAGCACTGTTACAAAGAGGATTTGATCCAAGGATTCCCAACAGGACAGAGCTCCTGGCTCTGGCAGCATCCACTGGAGGTGACACCACACACAGCAGCTCCAGGGACAACAAAACCCAACAACCAACCCAGGCTGGGGCTGGGAGTCTGCTGTGAGGGACAGAGCTCAATTCTGGACATCATCACTTCCACATTGATCTGTGGACAAAACACTTTGGTCTGCCTGGAATAACAACAGGATCTCCACATGCATTTGAAGGTTTGCTCAGAATGTAAAGGAAAGCTCATGGGATATCCAAATAAGCTGAGGAGAAAATTCGGTCTCCAATTCCAGACTGCTGAACAGCAGCCTGGCTTCCTCAGGCTCTTTCTTTTGTGGGCAGTTGACTTTCTAAACCAAATAACACTGAGATTATGGCACAAGTGTGTTCCTCTCATTCCATGAGGAATTCACAGAGGGAATAGATGCCATGAATATTCCCACAGCTGGAAAAGCCACCTTTAGGGCTGTCCCCTTATTAAAGCATGAAAGGAGCCACTTGTCAGTTGTTCTCCCAGGGTGACTCCCAGGAGAGTAGGAGGACAGATTTTAATGGATGCTTTTCCTGCAGTCAGGAAAATCACCATGTGTAGGGTTTCTGTGGCAAACAGGGATTGAGTGCACACCAGGCACTAAGCAGGAGATCCAGAGTCTCTCTCCTCCATGTTTTCATGGAACAAGAGGGAATTCAGCATCTCAGAGACCTTTGTCCCTCTCTCAAACAAGGCTGAAACTGGTCTGGGATGCAAACATTACAAAGTCCTTCAGCCTCTCCCAGTCTCCAAGTGCTTTCCCACCCTTACCTGCACTCCAGCTTCTTTGCAGGCTTCAATGACTGCTTTGGTTCCCAGGAAATTCACCTTGTAAAACAGTTCCCTGTTGTCACTGGAAGGTGCAGGTGATGCACAGTGGAACACCACGGACACACCTTGCAAAGCTGGCAGCAGAGCCTGGAAGAAACCACATGGGAGACAGGAATGAAGCAACAGCCACAGTGGGTACTCAGGAAAAAAAGTAACAGGAAAGAAATAAGTAATTCTTTTTCCATGGAAACAAACCAGCTGCATTTCAAATCATGCTCCCTCCATGAAGGTGGGCAGCTGGGATGGGATTAGCATCCAGAATCTTCAAAACCTCCCCTCCTCTTGCTACACACTCTATCATCTCTTCTTTCCAGAGAGCCTGGAACCTCCCCAGAGCTGGAGGCTATCTAGGCTCAAGTCCTGCAATATCCTGAGTGCAGGTGAAAGGCTCAGGACCACCTGGAGGCAGGACACTGGGGAGGCAGCAGGTTCCAAGCTCCCCATGGCACTGGCTGTGTGCAGGTGACTGGCCCAGAGTCACCTCCCACAGCCCTTGGCCAGGGCTCCCACTCATCCTGCCCTGGCTGTTGGGAATAATGAGCTGTGTTGTTCTCATGGAGCTGAGGAGAGCTGGGAGAGCCCCCCTGCAATTAGCACAGGGACTGTAATTACCCTGTGTAGCTCAGCTAACAGTAATGCAAAGCATCAGGCAGAAACCAGTCCTGTTCTTTTCAGCTTCCAGCAGAAGCCAGACATCAGACAGGAGATCTATTTCCTTCAGAAGCTTCCATGGAAAAGTGCTGAGGACACACCACAGGAAAGGTTGGGGGGCACCCCTCTGACAGCCTGGGCAGTGCCTCCAGGGGTTCCAGTGCTTCAGGCAAGGCTTGCTGTGTGAACAAACACCTCTTGAACCACACATCCTTTCTATCCACCCATGTCCCAGAAATCCAGAGCAGGGCCAGCCAACAGCACAGGGCACAGGGTTGTGTCCAGCCCACTCTGGAATATCCCCAGGGAGGGAGATCCACAGTCCCTCTGGACAATCTGGGCAGGGCTGGGGCAGTGCCCAGGGCAGAAGTTCTGCCTCCTGTGCAGGGGGAGCTCCCTGGGCATCAGTTCCTGCCCGTTCCTCTGGGGCCATTGCTGGGCCCCCCGGAGCAGAGCCCGGGCCCTGCTCTGAGCCCTCCCTGCACACAGGGACACCCAGGGCTCAGGGCCCCTCTCAGCTGGGGCTCCTCTGGAGCTGAGCAGCCCCAGCTCCCTCAGCCTTTCCTGGGCAGGGAGATGCTCCAGGCCCTGAATCATCTGCGCAGCCTCCGCTGGCCCCGCTGCAGGAGCTCCCTGGCCCTGCTGTGCTGAGGGGCCAGAGCTGGACACAGCACCCAGAGGGATGGACACAGCCCTGCAGAGGGATGGACACAGGGCTGGACACAGCCCTGCAGATGTGTCTCACAGGGCTGGACACAGCACTCCAGAGGTGTCTCACAGTGTTGGACACAGCCTTGCAGAGGGATGGACACAGCACTGCAGAGGGATGGACACAGCCCTGCAGAGGGATGGACACAGCCCTGCAGAGGGATGGACACAGGGCTGGACACAGCCCTGTAGAGGCGCTCCCAGAGCTGGACACAGCACTCCAGATGTGTCTCACAGGGCTGGACACAGCCCTGCAGAGGGATGGGATGGACACAGCCCTGCAGAGGGATGGACACAGCACTCCAGATGTCTCACAGGGTTGGACACAGCCCTGCAGAGGTGTCTCCCAGGGCTGGGCAGAGGGGCAGGGTCAGTCCCTCCCCTGCTGGCAGCACTGTTCCTAATGCCCCCCAGGATCCCACTGTCCTTGATGCTCCCAGGGCACACTGCTGGGTCGTGGAGAGGTTGTTGTCCACCAGGTCACCCCCAGCCTGTCCTGGTAGCAGGACCTGCATCTGGCCTTGCTGAATGGCAGACACTGTTCCCTTACCTCCTTGTCACAGAGGTCTCCCAGGAAGAAGCTCACTTGGTCCCTCTCAAAGCTCTGGTGGAGGTCGAAGACGTTGACGCTGTAGCCCCTGGCCAGCAGCTGCTCCACCATGTGCTGCCCCAGGAAGCCTGAGCCCCCGATCACAGTGCAGCTCCTGGCAGCCTGCAGGGACAGGGACAGCTCCTCAGCACACAGGCACACCCCAGGGCACTGACCTCAGCCCCCCAGAACTGCTGGAGTTCGGCACATCTGCTCAGGAGCTCTTCTGGAGGAGTCTCAGGTTGGGTTTCAAGGCACTCTTCCACAGCTCTGGGCCATCACAGTGAGTTATGAGTTCGCACACTCTGGTTGTATTTTGGAAGGTCTTGGCCTCATACTCACAATCAAGAGGCTCAAGGAAAAGGGAAGAAAAAGAGAATTGGCTCCCACAAACCCTGCCTGGATGGTGAAGCAAACAGAACTTGTAGAGAGCCTGCAAGAAAGATGGAGACAGACTATGCACAAGGGCATGGAGGGACAGGACACAGGGAATGGCTCCCAGTGCCAGAGGGCAGGGTCAGATGGGATATTGGGCAGGAATTGTTCCCTGGGAGGGTGGGCAGGCCCTGGCACAGGGTGCCCAGAGAAGCTGTGGCTGCCCCTGGATCCCTGGCAGTGCCCAAGGCCAGGCTGGACGGGGCTTGGAGCAGCCTGGGACAGTGGGAGGTGTCCCTGCCATGGCAGGGGTGGCACTGGATGAACTTTAAGGTCCCTCCCAACCCAAGTCTGCGATTCTGGGATGATTCTGTGATTTGCTTCAGCCTCCTGGCACAGCTAATTCAGAATATTAAAACTGTCAGTGTTGTCAGAACCTGAGCCAAGAAAGCAATCAGGTAAATGCAAGGACTGTCCTTTTTAGTTATTAGTTCTTCCTTTCTTTTTCTTTAAGCTTTACAAGTCAATTATTAGAGTCACTAATTAACAGATTTCAGTCTGGTCACTTGTCTGACTGGACTGAGACCAAAGACCTCATTGCCAGCACAGAACATCCAGGCCTGGAGTCTGAGGGAGCTTTGGTACAAAGAATGCTCTGTCCTGGTGGAAATAGTTTTACTCCTTATGGTAACACAACCCCCCAGCTCTGCAGTGATCTGTGAGGGAGTTTTAACCCCCTGAACCACACAAAGACAGTGATTGTTCACAAGTTCTTAAAGGCCACATCCTTCAGCAAAGGTTCTGCTGCCAAGTGTGGGGTTATCCATGACAGAAATTGGAGTTCTCTCAGTTACATCAAAGCAGAACCAGTTATTTAGGACTGGGCATGCAAAGGACAGTCTGAGTAGGGTCTGGAGCACAAATCCTGTGAGGAGCAGCTGAGGGAGCTGGGAAAGGGGCTCAGCGTGGAGCAAAGGAGGCTCAGGGGGCCCTGCTGGCTCTGCACAGCTCCTGCCAGGAGGGGCAGCCAGGGGGGTCGGGCTCTGCCCCCAGGGAACAGGGACAGGAGCAGAGGGAACGGCCTCAGGCTGGGCCAGGGGAGGCTCAGGTTGGAAATTGGGAAATTCCTTCACTGTAAGAGTGGTCAAGCCCTGGAAGGGGCTGCCCAGGGAGGTGGTGGAGTCCCTGTCCCTGGAAATGTTCCAAAAGCAGCAGACATGGCCCATTGGGATACAGTTTAGTGGACATGGATTCAGCTGGAGGATTCAGCTGTTTCAGCTCCCCCTCCAAAGGCAGTTCCTTCCTTCCCCTGACATTTCTCCTTGCCTTTCTCATGAGGTCCCTCCACCTCAAAGCATTCTAGGATTCCATGACCCCAGTGCACTCTGCAGGAACCCAGAGCACCCAAACTGCTCTGAGGTGTGCTTGAAGCAGAGTTTCATTGCAGCAGAGTGCTGCCCTCTGCCTCTGAACCTCAGAGCACTGCAGAGGCTTTAAAGGAACTTCACTGCACATTTAGGAATCATAAAATCCCAAAATTGTTTGGCTTGGAAGGGACCTCAAAGCCCACCCAGTGCCACCCCTGCCATGGCAGGGACACCTCCCACTGTCCCAGGCTGCTCCAAACCCCATCCAGCCCGGCCTTGGGCACTGCCAGGGATCCAGGGGCAGCCAATACAATATATAATTTCACATATAAACTCCCTATAATTTGATATTGCACAGTTTAATATGTACAGCAAGCCAAGTTACACATGACTATACTGATTTTAAGTCATGAATTCTACCTGTGCAGTGCTGTGGAGATGCAACAATTTGTTCACTCTTTACTATGATGATACAATACAATTTTTTTTTGTTTCCTAAATAGCCCAGATTCCCTGGTCTTCCATAAGCTTCATATTAATTAATGAGAAAAATAACTCATAACATAGAAAATTATAAAGAAGAACCCCAGGTAATGTAGCAGAACAGCTGAATAAATTGTGCTCCTCCAAAAACCTCTCTGAGCCAAGGGAAATGTTCCTTTTCCTGCATTCCAACCTCCTGTAGCCAATGTAGGATCACAGAATGAGGTTACAACAGTCTAGGAGACCTCAGGGACCTCAACAGGGCCTTCATCTGCACCACAACAAGGAATAATATTACAAAACATCTGGAATGATCCCAGAGTAACTAAATCTCCACATCAGTTCATCTGACTGCACTGGGAAAGGGTTGGAGCATTCCTGGATCTCTTTGGAACTAACAGCAGCAAATTACACTTTGGAAAATCGTAATTATCATTAATGCAGGATCAGCTGGTTCATGCCTTCCCTAGTGATGTTCAGAAGTATTTATGAAAACATTTCCTGCAACACAAATCTCCCCAAAGCACCACTGAAGGCCTCAACTCACCGATCTGAGGCGTGTGGCCATGGCTCAGGTGAGGCACAATCCACCAGAATCCTTGGGAAAAAAGGAGAATGTTTTATTCCCAAGAAAAGAACATATTTCTAGTTACAGAAATCAAGGTTTGTAGCTGTTGTGCTAAAGAAGGATGAAGAGAGGAAGTTAATTCTCTGTGTTCCTTTCAAACAAAAGCAGCAAACACAGGTGCTGGCCTGGCTCTTTGGCACTGATTTTTCTGAAAAGCCCTTTGAAATTGCAAGGAAAAAGCCAAGAAAAGGCAGGATTGGTGCCTGGCCACCTGAACACCGAGCTGGTTTGACAGCAGGGGCACAGAGTGATCCCTGCTCCAGCTGTTCCCTCTTTTACCTCCCACATGCCCCTTAACACCTCATCCCTCTCCAAAATGCAGTTTTTGAACTGCTCCATCTCCAGTTCCCCCCCAGCTCTTTCAGCCCCATCCCAGAGCTCCCCATCCTTCTCCCACACCCTCCCAGCTTCTCCCAGGCCCAGCTTTCCTCACATCCCAGCTGCTGTTCCCAAAATTCACATCCCCTCACACCATCCCCTCTTCTCACCCCCACAACCCATCCCAGAGCCCAGCCCTCCTTCCAACCCTGCAGAACCTGCCCCAGGATCCTCCCCCCAGGTCCCAGGCCCTTTTTTACAGGTCCCAGGACCTTGTAATTGCTCCCAGGATCTTTCCACATTCCACCAGGACCCTCCCCACAACCCTCAGACCCTTTCCACAGCTCCCAGGTCCTTCCCCACAGCCTCCAGGACCCTTCCCCACTGCTCCTAACACCTTTCCACAGCTTCCAGGACCCTCCCCACTGCTCCCTGGCTCTTCTCCACGGACGCCAGGCCCTCTCCCACAACTCCCAGACCCCTCCACACGGCACCCAGGATCTCTTCACAATCCCCATTGCCTCCAGGACCCTCCCCACATTACCCCAGCCTTTCCCCATTGCCTCCATGACCCGCCCCACGGCCCCCAGCACCTTTCCACAGCTTCCAGGACCCTCCCCACTGCTCCCTGGCTCTTCTCCACGGACGCCAGGCCCTCTCCCACAACTCCCAGACCCCTCCACACGGCACCCAGGATCTCTTCACAATCCCCATTGCCTCCAGGACCCTCCCCACATTACCCCAGCCTTTCCCCATTGCCTCCATGACCCGCCCCACGGCCCCCAGCACCTTTCCACAGCTTCCAGGACCCTCCCCACTGCTCCCAGGCTCTTCCCCACGGACGCCAGGCCCT
>VZRZ01005298.1:27748-109835 GCA_013398175.1 Climacteris rufus
CTTCCCATCCCTGGGAGGTGGCTCTCCCTCCTTCCTTCCCATCCCTGGGAGGTGGCTCTCCTTCCTTCCCATCCCTGGGAGATGGCTCTCCCTCCTTCCTTCCCATCCCTGGGAGATGGCTCTCCTTCCTTCCCATCCCTGGGAGGTGGCTCTCCTTCCTTCCCATCCCTGCTTCCACCCTGTCGTTCCCAGTCCTTCTCCAGCACCACTCCCATGTCATTCCAGGCTTATGGCTCATCGAAGCCGTTCCCAAGGCTGTGGATATGCAGAGCCCACACAATCCTACCTGGAATGATGAGAGCATCCAGCCCCTTGACATCCAGCTTAGCCAGATCCCTGATGTTGCCTCTGGCTATCCTGGCGCTTTCCACCAGGACATTGCGCTGCTCGGGCGTGGGCTGCCCCTTCATGTGATCCACCACGTGCATCTGGGGGATGTTGGGAGCATAAACCTCTGCCTGGGGTGAGGGGAAAGGGCTGTCATCCTTCAGGAATGGGGCATAAATGGGAAAGGGTGCAGGTAATGAGTGGGAATGCTGAGGGTCTTTGTTACAGAAGAACTTTGCTGGTGATGCCGTGACCTTCAGGCTCTGCTGGGTCTGACAGGGGAGGGAGGCAGGCAGGAATGCAGGAAGGAAACCCCAGAGAGGAAACCTCATTCCTTGTGGGTGCCAACCACCCAGCGAGCTGCTGTTCCCCCTCATGCAGGGCTTGGAGTTTCCTTTCCCCACCTACTGTTTTCCCAAAGCCAGAGTGGTTTTCTGGAAAATCCTTCCCCTTCCTTCAGCACTTTCAAGCTCACATGCAGAAATTAAGAGGATGGTGAACAGATTTTGGGACCGTACCACCCGTGCAGTTCTGGGCCCCACAATTTAAGAAGGATTTAAGGAACTCTGAGGTGTCCTGAGGAGGACAAAGCTGGGGACAGGGCTGGAAGGAATGTCCTCTAGGAGAAGCTGAGGACTTTGGAATTGTCTAGCTGGAAGAGAAGGAGGCTGCAAGGTGATCTCCTGGGTCTTTGCAGCTTCCTGAGGAGGGGATGTGAAGAGGAAGGTGCTGAGCTCTCCGTTCCAACTGAAATATTCCATTCTCTGCTATTCTGTTTTTCCTTAGAAAAGGAAGGATTGTAATGAATCCCGAATTTCCTCCACTAGAGGCCCCTGCTGATCCAGGGATGAGGGCGGGACGTGCTCCGAGCCTGCCGGTTCGGGAATGACAGGAGGGGAGCGACTGCAGCAGCTCCAGAAGAGCAAGAGAGGCAAAATGACACAGTGGAAAAAACGTCTGGGCAAGTGTCATCCTGGAGCCAAACAGACAAGGCACAGCTGGAGGGTTTGGAATTGGGTGGGCTGGCACACGTAGGTCACCCCTGTGCCTCTGTGTTCATAGTGCAATTCCAATTCCCGGGAAAACGCTTCTCACCCAGACATGTGGGTGGCTCAGAGCTGAGTGCCAGGTTCCATAGGGCTTCTCTCCCTCCTTTCCCAGTCTCCCAGTGTCTCTCATTAATTAGAGCAGCTGCTTGAGGGTCACCTTTTTTACCCCTCCCCAAGTTCAACTCACAAGAACTTGTTTATGCTCTCAGAGAAGCTGTGGCTGCACCATCCCTGGAGGTGTCCAAGGCCAGGCTGGATGGGGGTTGGAGCAACCAGGAATAGTGGAAGGGGGTGGGACTGGATGGGCTTTAAGGTCCCTTCCACCCGAAGCATTCTGTGATTTATTTTCACTTCTACCCTTTGAGTTGCATTTCAAATAGCCCAGACCAACAGCAGTCTTTAAACAGAAATAGCAGGACAGGAAAGAGGATGTGCAATCCAAAAACAAAGAGAGAAGGCATTCAGGAAAGTCTGTTGGAGAGTTTGGATAAACTGGATACAGAGCACCAAGCCAATCCCATGGAACAGCACAGCTGTACAGGGAACAGGGAGTTCTCCACACCATTCCCAGTGACCCCAGTCACTGCTGCTTTGCTTTTGGGGAGTTTGGGGTTTTTCTCAGAGACAGGGAGGGGAGAGGCTGAGGAGCAGAGCCGGGAAAAGGAGCCGGAGCTGGGGCAGGATCCTGCCCGTGCCTCTTACCTGTGCCCCCTCTCTGCTGAGATGCACCAGCACCGCCGAAGCCTCGTGGATCTCGCTGCCATCAAACACCCCACAGCCAGCCAGCACCACAGCCACCCGCTTTGCCATGGTCCCCCCGGAGCAGCAGGATTCCCTGGAGAGCCCTGAGCTGCTGTGAGCTCTGTTCACTGCCTGCAGCCTTTTATAGCCCCAGCCCTCCCTGCAGCAGGTGGGGCCAGGAGGACTGGGCTGAGTCTCTTGCTGGCACGAAGGTTTTATTTCCAGTTCCACGGGCAGGGCATGTAAATATTATTTGTTTCCTCAACTGGCTGCTCCCTTACAGATCTTCTTCCCAGCACGTTGTCTCCAGAGCAGGCTCAGCTGACGTGCCCTGCTCAACAGAGCAGCTGTGTTTTTGCTCCTTGGCTGTTGATTTTCCATTCTGTGTCAGACTGAAGCCCCAAAAGCTTTGCACAGGAGATGGTATCAAAGGGAGCCTGCCCAGAGAAAGGATTCCAGACAGTGCATTCTTCTCTGTGCTCCGTTTTTTAAACCCTGCACTGCATAGGCTGCCTCAGATGTTTAATACCAAGATTTCCTTTTCTGATCCTAAATGTTCTTTTCCTCAAATCCCATCTCTATGGGTGGATATTTTACACTTTGCTGTAGTTATTTGCTGGCTTTTGCATCCTGAGGTTAGAAGTTAATGAACTAGTAGAATATCCAGAGTTGGAAGGGACCCACAAGGATCCTCCAGTCCAACTCCTGGCCCTGCATAGGACACCCCAACAATCCCACCCTGTTCCTGAGAGCATTGTCCAAACTGTTCTTGAACTCTGGGATAATGTGATTGTTCATGAACAGTCAAATGTCTCAATTTGCCAGGGAAGTGGCACCAGGAATTGGTGGATCCCTGAACTCTGGAGGGGCCCTGGCAGCTGGATTCAGTGTCTGGAGCTCGTTCCTCCCACCCTGGCTCTGCTCACGAGGGAGATGATCCTGCACCTCTCTATTTCAGTCTGGTCCTTGTGAAATAACTGTGCCCTGTCGAGGCTGACAGAACAAAAACTCCTGCAGCGTGGCTGCAGGGTGTGTTTCAGGGGTTATTTATAAGACATGTTCCTTAGGGCTTTGTCATTTTTGGGAGAGACAAGAAGTACACCCTGTGGGTAAGGAACTCGTGGCTTGGCAAGGTGGTTACTCAGAGCAGCCCTGAGGAGGAGGCTCATTGCTTGTGCTTGTGACTTCATTTATGGCATGTTTCTCCCAAAATGAGGGATTTAGGCACCCAGCTGCTACCTGAACAAGCAGGAACAAGAAGCATGTGACAAAGGCCTTGCAGTCCCACCAATCTAACCCAGGCTTTGTCTCTCAGTTGCTTTTATTACCCAGAACAGGAATTAAACTCTCAGATATGAAGGAAAACCACCCAAAGCCTTTTCCCAGCTGTTTGTTTTGCTATCTAAGGAATCCTGACTATAATTTAGGGCTGTATTATTTCCTTTTGCGTGGTAAAACAGCTGATTCGTGTTGCAACTTGAACAGGTTCAAGGAAGGTTTCTCCTTCCTCCAGCTGGTTTGGCAGCAGTCCCATTTGTGATGGAACAAAGATAGCCAGAGGCTGAGGATTTCCACAACCTGCCTGCTGCAAACCACATCATTTACCCCTGCCTGGTGTAAACTGGCTGGGCTGGTTCCCCTCACTGGGATAATTGCTTTGGTGCAACTCGACAAACCAGGCTTCTTTCCTCCCCTTGTAAAAGCATCTGTCTCAATAGAGATGTCAGACCTAAAGATCTTTGTGCAATGAGCAGATGGGTGATCAAAAACAGAGCTCAAGATAGGTTGTTGCATCCTGGGTGACAATGTCTGCACACATTTACTGTGGTGGAGACATTGGGCTTTGGTATTAACACGTGGCTTTAATCTGCATTAAAACTCTTGTGAAGGTGGGTGGGAAGGAACGCTCCTCTTGAAGGGTGAACACAGAGATAACAGGAAAGTTTGGGAGCAGTGATAGGGATCCAAATGGATCTGACTGCCACCGTGCTCCAGCTGGCTCAGAGGGCAGGAGGAGCGGGATCCTTTGACATTACCTGATGGTTTAGGGTTGCTCTGGATGCTGCTACAGCTGTAATGCCGCTTGGATGATCCCACAGGCCTGACTGAGGTCTCCAGCCAGTGCAGCTCCATGCCCCATTTCCAACAGCTTCCCCTTCCTCCAGCCCTGGCTGTGGAACAGGATTTATGGGGGAACACAAAGCAGGATCTGCCAAGGGGAACATCAGAGCTGGCTGCTGGAGGAACTCTGCAGAACCATCCCTGTCCAGCCCAGGAAAATCCATGAAAAGCTCTGCACACTGTTCTGCATCTTCCATCTTGTCAGGAGAATGGGATTTGCTTTAACTGGAGCTGGTGGGAACAGGAGCAGAGTCCTTCATGAGAATAGTCCCTACACTGCTCCACCACTACAAACAAAACGAGGAGGAATCAAAGCTCCTGGGCTCTCACAGAACAGTTCTCTGCTGAATTCCCACCTGACCCATGACCCAGCATGATCCCAAGACCAGTGTCCACTGCTTTCTCCTCCACCCATAAACACCTTTATGCCCTGACCACACATTCTCCATGAGAAGCAGCAGGAAGCTGTGCACAGGTCCTTCACATCCCCTCTGGGATGCAGCAGCGATCCTGGCCATGACTGACACCCACTCCCTGCCTGCACAGACCTGGAAAGCCAGCAAGGCTCCTCTGGATGTGGAGTGACAGATGGACAGCCATCACCTTGGGAATGGCACTGAGTCTGCACAGGGCGGTGCTGCCAGGCATTCAGAGCTGTGACAGGGACAAACAGCAGGCCCGTGGCCAGTGTGAGGAGAAACAACTTCTCCCCAAGGAGCTCCTGGGCTTGCAAAGTGCTTGTTTGCTCCAGCAAGGTGGACGCTTGCAAAAACCTTTATTTTAACCAGTGTCATTTCCTCACTGGCAGGAGCAAAAAAGGCAGCAACGGCAATAAACCCTCAGCCTTATTTTTCAAGTGTCTTTTTTAACAAGGGTTAATCAACAGTAAAATTAAGAGGCCCCTGGAGGGAGCTACCAGCAGCCCACGCTGACTCACAGCCCGAAATTTACTGCAGCCAGAAATTCATTTGCATTTCCTCCCGCATGCAGAGAGGAGCAGGAACAGAAGAGGTTTGTAGGGAAAAGGGGTGGAGAGCAGGGAGGACCGGCGGGCAGCGGAGATGGTTTGGTTATAAAGAGCATGGGAGGAAAGAGAGGCGGCAGTTCAGCCCTCGGCCGCGGCTCCAGCGCGCAGGGATGGGCGAGAGCGGCGCTGAGTCCCTGCACGCCAGCATCGCGCTCCTGGGCATTTCCGCAGGTACGGATCCGCTCTTGGCGCGGGGCACGGGCCCGGGACGAGCTTTCCGGGACACCCCCCTTTTCCAAGGGGGCTAAAGAGGCTGTTTATTTACAAGGCTTCTCTGCCTGGGTAAAGCTTTTCGATCCAGAGATCCCTGCGCGGGCTTCAGCGGCCAACAAAATATTTGTGTTGGCTTGCAAGGGCTGGCCTGAAGTTTTGTACTCGTTCCATGCTGGGTGGGAAGCAAATCCAAACTTTTTCAGTCACTGTAGTAAATCATCTTGATTTGGATGCAGTTTCCTCCCCTTTCCTTTTCCAGCCATTCTCCCCGCAGCTCTGTTTTCTGTGTTCACTCCCTTTCATTTGCTCCTTCTTCGTGTTTCATCTCTCTGAATTTTTCATCTGCTTTTCCATCAGCACAAGGCTGATGGGATCAGCTGCAGGGTGTGTGTGTCTGTCTGCCTTTTGTGTAACTGGAATAATGGAATTTTACCTTTATCTGGCAATAGGGGAGCACTTTCAAACACTTTTGTACAGTCCCAGAATGGTTTGGGTTGGAAGGGACCTTAAGGATGATCCAGTTCCAACCATGACATGGGCACAGACACCTTCCCCTAGACCTGGTTGCACCAAGGCCTGTCCAACCTGGCCTTGGTGGGATGGGGAATCCACAACTTCTCTGGGCAACCTCAAATGATTAATTTCAACTTTTTTAAAACCAGGCACCCATAAAGAGGCAAGACCTTGGACACACACCAAGTTACACTCCCCCAGCTCCCTAGATTTTACTGTTTGCCAGTCTTGTACTGTTATTTTTCCTCTTCTCCCTGCTCTGTGCCTGCTGGTTCTCTCCTGGGTTTTGGGCCAAGTTTACAAGCTCTTTGTGCTTCCCCCCTCCCATGTCCCACAGGATCTCTCTTGCTGGCCGTGCATTTCTACAGCTCACCCAGAGCAGCCCCTCTGATCCCCAGCACAGCTCTCGGAGTCCTCCTGCTGATTTTATCGGCTCTTCTGACATATGCAGGTAAGATCTGGGGGTGGCCAGGCCCAAGGCCTCCCTTCCACAGCTTTGGACATCCAGGTGTGCTTTGCCAACAGGATACAAACCATGGCAGCCTCACCAGACAACTGATCCCTTCTCCTCAAGGAGTGTGTTGTCCAGAGAATCTGCCCCATCCCTGGGAGTGTCCAAGGCCAGACTGGATGGGGCTTGGAGCAACCTGGGATAGTGGAAGGTGTCCCCATGGCAGGGGTGGGACTGGATGAGCTTTGAGGTCTCTCCCAACACAAACCATTCCATGGTTCTATTTCAGCATAGCAAATTTTTCCTATATAGGCAAGAAGAGAAATCACTGTTTGTTTTAAACAAATGTTCTACCAGGATCTCAGAGTTTTAATCCACTGAATACATGGTTTCTCTCCCAGGCTTTCTGAGAATACTTTCAGCATCCATGGATTGAAATGTCCATGTGTAAATGCCAAGAGACAATGCCTCTACTTATCCGAGAGAAAAAAATCACTGCCTACAGCAAAATCCACACTTTCTAGAACGAACGTTGAATTATTTATTCTTTGTAACTCAGAGCAATGAGAATATGAAATGACAGAATCCTCAAATCACAGAATTGTTACAGTTGGAGAAGACCTTTAGGGTCATCCAGCCCAAGCTCACCACTAACCCGTGCCCTCAAGTGCCACATCCATGTGTTTTTTGAATGCTTCCAGGAATGGGGACTGCACCCCTCCCCTGGACGGCCTGTGCCAGGGCTTTACGGCCCTTTCCATGAAGAAATTTACTCAATCTAAACATCCCCTCGCATGACTTGAGGTTATTTCCTCATGTCCTGTTGATTGTTACCTGGGAGAAGGGAGTGACACCTCACTACAACCTCCTTCCAGGTAGTTGTAGAGTGATAAGGCCCCCTGAGCCTTCTCTCCTCCAGGGAAATCCATCATCAGGCGGGACCTGTGCCAATCCATGCTCCACAGTGATCCCACTTCCCGCCTTTCCTGACTGCTGCTTCCCACATCCTACAGTCTCAGAATCACAGCCCTGTCTCCATCTGTTCCCCAGGGATCCGGAGAAGCCTCAGGAATGGCTCCCTGCTCGTGTCCCTGTGCCTGACCCTCTCTGCCTTCTGGTGTGGCTATGGAGTGACCTTCATCCTGGCAGGGCAGGGAGTGCTGACCACCCCGGGGGATTTCCGCGATGCCCTGGTGCCAGGCCTGGCCACCTTCACCCTGGCACTGCTCCTGGTGGCCGTGGTGGGATTCCTGTGTGGAGAGCCTGTCCTGGCCCTGCTGGCTGCCACCGTGTCCCTCGCCAGTGCCCATGAGGTGGCCCTGCACTACAGCTCCTCGCTCGGCCCCTCCGCTGTGGCTTGCAATCACCTCATTGTCTGCTTGGTTGGTGCCTACTTTGCTCTGGGGAGGATGCTCTGTTTCCTGACCAAAGGGAAAGTTGCTCTCCCTGGCACAGATCTCGCCAAGAAAAAGGCCCTGGAGCAGAGCCGGGGCAGCAGTGGCAGCAGGAATCCTTTTGCAGCCTTTGGGGTGCTGCTGAACATGCTGTCAGCCAGTGTCTTCTGCTGCAGGCTGCTGGGGGTCACCAGCAAACTGTTCACGGGCCACGTGCCCTGGCTGTGGGCAGCTGGCAGCTACCAGATTGGCATCTGTGTGTTGTCCTACCGTGCAATGGATGTTCTCATGGCCACAGCCTTTGGCTTCACTTCCATCCTCAAATTTGCCGGAGGTTACTGCCTCCTGTACCCCATCTGGCAGCCGGAGGAGCCATCTTTCCCCACCCCATTCCTGGTGGTTTTCTCCATTCTTTTTGCTGTCTTGGCTCTTTTTCTTTTCCTTCAGAGCCCTCTGGATGGCCTGTACTTGCTGGTTTTTGTCACCTACTGCATTGCCTTGGCTTCCAGTCCCAGGGGGCTTTTTGAAGGTGGCCCCCAAGGCGTGGCCATGGCCATTTTTGTGGCCTCAGCCTTGGTGACTCTAATTCACCTGTACAATGTGAGGGCAGGTGCCAAGATCCCAACAGGGAAAGGTGCTGTGAAGAACCTCCTTGCTCGCAGCAGTTTCCTGAAGCTCCGGGAAGGGCCGGACCTTCATGCTCCCTACCTGGGCTATTCCAAGTATGCAGATGCACAAGTCCTTGCCTATGCCTGCAGTGTCCTGGCTTCTTTTGCTCTAACAACCACAGGAGACCCCCAGGCTCCCCTTGCCACTGTTGTCCTTCCATGGGTAGTGGTAGCTGGTGGGATCCTGAAGCTTCTTGGTGGCTCAGTGGCCTTTGCCCGAGGTAAAACCCTGGAGAGCAGTGCCTTCATCCTCTACGCTGTCATGTGGATCATCTGGGGCCTGACAAGGTATGGTGGCCTCTATGGCACTGCCAGAAGCTTCCACACAGCCGTGGGCATCGCTGCCTTCATGCTCTTCAATGGCTTCATTGTCTTCTGCTCGCTCTTCCTAAACGTGGCCTGGTTCTTCTACTCCCTCACGTTCATGCTCATCGCTGTCAGCTTCCTGCTGGATGCCATCCACGCTCTTCCCACTGGATATGACACCGCTGCCACCCTCCTCTTTGGCTTGGTCAGCTTTTACTGCTTCCTGTCTGCCCTGTCCAGCAGCACCTTTGAGGCTTCCTGCTTGCCCATGGGGGGGCCCATTGTGCAGCTCAGTGGTGTTGGGGCAGGGACAACCAAGTGCCTTCACCTGCCTGCCAGGAAAGCTTCCTCAGTCAAGAGAATTGCAGGTAAGGGGAAACCAAAGGGCAGAATGTGGGGAGGGAGGGGACGTTCTGGGAGGTTTGGTAGCAGGACATTATTCCAACCATAGAATCACAGAATGGTTTGGGTTGGAAAGGACCTTAAAGCCCATCTTGTTCGCTCCTGTGCCATAGGCAGGGATACCTTCATCTCGATCAGACTGCTCCAAGCCCTGTCCAGCCTGGCCTTGCTGTGGAAACCAGGATAATCTGGTGACATTTTGGTGAAGTGGTCCGAGTTACAGGAGTCGTGAGCTGAGTCAAGCAGTGAATTCACTGTTGTCTCTCCTGTATCATTTCCCTGTGTCCGCACCCATTTGAGATCCAGGAATCCTCCAGGCTGGGGATACCACTGAAAGCTTTGCACTGAGAAAGCAGAGCAAATGCATGGTCCTTGCTCTCTTCTCCTCTGGCCCTGATGAACACGGCCCAGAACCCCCCTAAATGCCAGATGTCCCCTTGGATAAATGCTTGGAAAATGCACTGTCAGAGCTGGGAAAAGGAGAGGAGAGCACCAAACTGGCTGTTCCATGTGTTACAGCTCTGCTGTGGGAATTAGAGCCCCTCACTTGTCACTGAAGGCCTTGTGCCCTGTTCCCATGCCAACAGATATCCTGAGGAGCGGGGGGACCTGTGGCATCCCCACGGACACCGTGTACGTGCTGGTGGCCGCCTGCAGCCGGCCTGATGCCGTGGAGAAAGCTCACCGGTGAGTCCTGGGCCCCGGGCTGGGATGGGGAACCTTCTGGAACCTGAAGCTGCTACTGAGTGCTGGCTACAGCACCCCGTGAGGGCAAGGAAGGTCAGTCTTGGTGGGAACAGCAAGTGGGGAGAAGATCCCAAGGAGGAAAGGAGAGAACTGAGATGTAGCTGTGTTCTGGGATACTGAAGGCTGAGGAAGGTGGATGACTTGGATACCACAAGAAACCCAAAGAAGTGACAAATGGGATAGGGGGTTATTGTACATATTTGTAGGAACACATTGTCACAACCACAACCCCTCTGGTGACAACTTTTGTAAGCTGGGACCTCTCATATTGGTGGGATCTCCCACCAGTTGGGATTTTTACCCTTCACTACACAAGAAGTTAAAGCCTTGATTTGGAATAGACATTCCTGACTGGGAATAGTCAGAAATGTCTGTTCTTGTCCAGTCACTCGTTGAAGAGTCCTACTTCTACTCCAGACTGGTGACGTGGGGCAGAGTGTCTGCACCTTGTCTTAGCTCACCAACACAGTTTCCTTTTCTGGAATTTAAATCCTTATCTTACTTCCAGGCTCATCTTTTCTTGCTGCTTTTCCAGGTCTAAGCGCCAGGCTCAGGATCGCCCCATGTCCCTCTGGATTTCCAGCCTAAAGCAACTGGAACCTGCCAAACATTTGTTCACTCCTCTCCTCTGGGACTTCATGGAAGCTGCCTGGCCATCTCCCATTAGCTTGGTGGTTCCCAGAGGTGAGGAAATGCTAATTAAAAGATCTCTGGAGAGCTTTGGGTTTGAGACTCCTAAAGCTGGGAATCCCTGCAACGCCACATGTTCTGTGGAGATATTTCTGGTAGGGTCATTGTGTTTGGACTGAAGTACATCTCTGAGTGCTGTGTGGCTGTGGTTGGTGCAGGTGAATGGGTGGATTTCCTGGGAATGAAGGACTCTGCTAAATACGTCGGGACCCCTCAGAGCGTGGCCATCCGCATCCCCGACTGCTCCGTCACCACACACCTCATCGACCTGGTGAGTCAGGCTGCCTCAGCCCTGGTGACCAGACCCCTGCTTTGACAAGGGCTGCGGTCTGCAGGCGGCTGGGAGGGATTTTGTGGCAGCAAAGAGGGGGAAAGGAACAACCACCAAGTCAGAAAGCCAGAAAAACGCCATTAACAGACGCAGTTTCATTTCCAGCACAGAACACTGTTGGAAGCAGGGGCTTATCTGAGGCCAGAATAAATTCAGAAAGTTCAGAAAATGGCCAGAGGAACTGTGATACCCTGCATGTTCTAGGACAGACACTGTAGGTCTTTGGCAAGTGCTAATGCTGGAAAACAAGATGTCATTTCATGGCCACCATCAGTAACCCAAATTTGTCAGAGCACAGTTTGGTGGGACTGTAGTTGCCTATAAAGTAGATACCTCACCTGGGTGAGCCACACTGAGCTCTCTCCAGAGTCACAGACAGTCACAGGTGAAGTTCGAAGCTCCAGCCACCTGTTTTATCCCAAAAATCCTGCTCAGAGCTTTGATTCACGCTTTTCTGTCATCAGGTTGGCCCCATTGTGGTCACATCAGCCAACCCCACGGGAGAGGCCGACACCACACACCACAACCAAGTGTATGCCAAACTGGGAGATAAGGTAACCAAGAGATGTGGGGATGGAAAACTGCAACCACTTTTTTTTCCAGAAAGCAAATCAATATTAGGAATCTGGGAAAGCATCTAATTAAAAAAATCTCATGGACACTCCTCGTGTTGGCGTCAAAGCGAAAGAGTTTTAAAACACAGAACTTGGTGGGAAACCAAAGTTCTTCTGATTTACACAGTGTAGTTATGGCTTGGCAGCATGGGTCAGTTCATATTCCAATATGGGATGATAGGAGCAATAAAAAATTCCTTCTTGCTTACAAGCAATCAAACCCTGGTGCCTGAATGTGCCAGGGCTCCAGCTGGCATTGGGCTGTGAGAACTTGGGATTCCCATCTAAAGCTGAGGCTGGTCTAAAACTGGTGCCAAGCTCCAAAATATTCTGGACTTTTAGAACTTTCATGGAAGTACCATGGTCATGGCCATTCATTGTCTTTCACTGATTTAGGATGGATATGAAGAAAAGATTCTTCCCCCAGAGGTTGGTGGGCACTGCCCAGGCTCCCCAGGGAATGGTCCCGGCCCCGAGGCTGCCAGAGCTCCAGGGGGGTTTGGTCAGCGCTCCCAGGGATGCCCAGGGTGGGGTTGTTGGGGTGTCTGTGCAGGGCCAGGGGTTGGACTCAATGATCCTTGTGGATCCTTCCAGCTCAGGCTATTCCATGATTCTACAATTTCACTGCTAAATTCTGAGAGTTCTACAATTTGTATCTTTGTGGCAGCTTTATATGAGGGCAGTTTTAAACAAGAGGTTGTACAAACCTTCCCCCTCAAAAATAAAAAATTTATACACATTTCTTTTGTGGATGGGAGCTCCTCAGCTGGTGTAGAGCTGTCTTTGCTGTGCTGCTGACCTGCACCCCACAGAGCTCTCCCTGTCTTTGCTTTGAGGTTCATTCATTCCAAATTCACCATTGGTGTCACTGCAATGGGGCAGGAAGGAGCAGTATTGCCTTTGATGATAATTCCTTGCTGTTGAGAGAGGGAAATCTCCTTTTCCAAGGGGAATTTGGTGTGGAAATCTGTTGTCCTTCAGGTGGATGCAGTTCTTTGTGGTGGGCCTTCTCCAGAGAACATTGCCTCCACTGTTGTGGACTGCACCAAGATTGACAGTGGGAACATCGGGTTCTTCAGAGTCGGCATCATTCCCAAGTCTCAGGTAAAATTCAGCTGGACTTTATTCCCCCTCCCTTTCTCCATGGAGTGGGTTTCTACCTGGGGGTTCCTAGTTCTGTGAGGAGGCAAAGAAGTCTGTGATAGCACGAGGGATTATCCCAGGGTGAGTGAGGGAGAAGAGCAGAGCTCCACATTGCTCTGTCCCCATCCTGCTCCGGAGCACCAGAGCACCTCTGTGTAGCTGGGGAATGTGCACGGTGAGGCTGATTCATCCATGGAAAGAGCTCTGAGATCCAGGGTCATGGACCTCCACGGGGCAGGCTCTCCATGCACACCTGTCCCAGAGACCTCTGAGCGCACAGAAATGATTCCTGGCATCCCAAAACTGAGCCAGACGTGCAGCTTGAAAGAGAAGATCTTGTGGAAGCTGTCCCTACCCATGGGGGACCTATAGAGGTCCCTCCCACCCCATGATTTCATGATTATTCCAAAGGCTTTCCCCCAATTCCTAACCCACCCAGTGCCGTGTTTACTGATTCCAGGTGCTGCAGATCCTGGAGCAGGTGCAGAAGAAACACCTGGTGGTCCCTACCAGTGGCACTTGGCCCACGAAAGGCCAGGAAGAACTCGAGAGTCGTGGCCATGCCGTGCACAACGGGGTGGGCATGGCTGCCTTGGCAGAGCCGGGGCTGGATCCTGATCCCAATCCTGGCCATGAGCATCACACCCGCCTCTGAGTCCAGCAGCTCCAGCAGCTCCGTGCTCACCAGGAAATCATCTGCTGGGAAATGACCTGTCCATCAAATTGGGGAATGGGAGAGGTTTCCCAGCTGCAGGGGTGATTCATTCCTCTTTCTATGGATACTGCTCAAATATCCCAGTGCGGCTCTGCCTTACAAACCAGTCACCCAGCAGGAAAATTTTCCCTTAGGGACACTGCCAGCTTTCCCTGGAGATCAGTCATGGCCAAAGCGACTGTTGTTTTGGTGACAGGCTGGCCCCAGAGTTACAGAGCTTTATCCCTGTAATAGGGAGGGAATTCCTTGGATTTGGGGCATGGAGTGAGGTGAAGTGGTGCAGAATTATATGGTGGGAGAAAAACTGCACAAAACTTGAATCACATTGAGGTGGGAAAAGACCTTTCAAATCCTCGAGTCCAACTGTTCTGCCAGCACTGCCAAGGCCACCACTGACCCGTGTCCCCAAGTGCCACCGAAGTGGGAGAGGGAGGAGGGGAGATGTGTCCAGGTGCTGTGCTGGTGGATCCAGTGGCCTTGGCAAAGTGTGGGCTCGGGAGCTGGGGGTGTCTCCTGCCAGGTCTCTGGAATGGAGGTCACCCATTTTTGAGCCTCACTTTCCTCTGTTGGGAGAACCCAACATGCCAAAGAAATCCCCTGACCTGTCATTTCTGCATTTCACACTCAGTGTCAGGGTGGAATTCCCATTGGGATTACTCCAATAATATATCCTTAGAGGTGCTGTAGAATTAGGAAAGACCCTCCCTTCCCATGTAATGCTGAGTAGAAATTCCAGGAGAGCGATCTCCATGTGTTTGAGGATGCCAAGAGCTGGTCTCTTGCCTTACATCCCAACTCTTCCCATCTCATGGCATGTTTCCTCCAGAGTGCAAATTCCACAGGATCAGAGAAAGGAATTCCAGCCACTCCAGGCAGTCATTTGTCTTCACCAGGGCCCCAACTTCTCTGACAACTCCTGAAATACAGGGAAGGAGTTGGAGATGTGCTCACCTATGATCTGAGTGGCATCTCTGGGACACGGTGGGATGGCCCCTGGAGTGTGGGAATGGGAGGATATGGACTTTTTAGGAAGGACAGGCAGTGTGGAGTGGTAGCTGCTGACCAGGAGGAGTTGGGAAGTAGCTTCAAACCTTCGTGAGGAGTTTTCCTTGGCAAACACTGCAGTTCTGATTTGTTCTACCAACCAAAACTGCTGATCTTACTCTTACCTGACTCAGGTGCAAGGTGCTGATCAAAGTCCAGCTGAAACCAATCCATTGATCATTGATTTCACCTGGCTGCTGGAATTTGAGGATAAATGTGATGCAGTCAGAGGAGCTCAACCTCCATGAACTGTGGCAAATCTGGGTCTCCCCAGCTTGTCCTTACAGAGCTGGCTCTCTTCCTGCAGAGAAAATTCCAGAGAATTCAGTGTGCTAAATAATTTTTCTGGTCTACTTCCTATATCTTCTTGGAGTTTATTAAACCTGGTTTTTAGAAAGCAATAAAGTATTTTCAATAAACTGATACTACCCGGGGCTGTGCAATCGTCTGTGGCAAGAGCCTGACAAAACCCTATGGCTCAACAGGTTCTGGATGTTTGGGTTCCTAGATATGCAGGATCCAAACAGGATCTTAGGAGGGAATCAAATTGTGGCACTTCCAGGGTGGGGAAGAGGAGGGAGAGAGAAGGTAACTCCTCACAGCAGCTCCTGCTGCCAGCTCATAAACACCAGGCCTGAATTTCACCCCTTAATCAGTAAAAAAACCCCCATAAACACCAAAATCTGAGTGAATGTGGTAAGGAGTGGCAATTTGGAGAGGTTCTGAAGCATCACAAAGCCTGTTGGTGAGGGAAGACAGCCCTGACTTATACCAGGAATGCTGCTGCAAATAATGATGTGTTTTAGTGTGGCACAAATTAAAAATGGCTCCAAAACTGTGTTCTTCACTTGGCACCTCACCTGGGTTCATTTTCCTCTTTGTCTCCCTATTTGCTGCCTTTTCCTCACAGAAAATTTTGATTGCAGCCTCAGGACACTGGGGGAAGCATTTCTCACTTTGTTGAAGTGAGACAAGGAGAGGTTTCATTTCAGGCTTGATTTTGCCCCACCCACAGCTTCCCCTGTACCAGCAAACTGGAAAGAAACAGTTTAAGGAAAAGGAGATTTAAATGGGATCTTTCAGTTAAATCGAGGCAAAAAATATTTCTACTATTTCCAGCATTTAAGGAGAAGCAAAACATTTTTAAAGATAAGTGAAGTTTCTGTTAAGTGACAAATCCAAAGCACTTCAGTCAGAAAGCGCCGAGATAAACATTTCAATATTTGGGTACATTTGCTGAAAAATCACAGGTCAGATACATTTTGGGGTACTGCCAAGAGTCTTTTTATCACTAAAAATGGAGGTTATGGTCAAAAAAGGTTGTCCAGGCCTTCCCAAGGGAGATTCTCACTGAGCCCTTCTGGTGCTGCTCCTCTCCTGTCCTGTTCAATGGGAAGGAATCACTCCATTCCCATATTCCGGATGAGGGGGACAGAAGGGGAGGTGGGGTCCTCAGACCTCTGCTGCAGGAGGAGGAAAAACAGAAGAGACTTCTGTGAAACCAATTTTGGTTGCATTGTCAACGTCTCAGAGATCTTTAGGCCTGAAAGGTCACCCTGGGAGACAAAATAACCTCATGAATGGGGCTCTTTGTGAACCAGCCAACGCTCCAATCCCACTGGGGTTGGAAACAGCCCGGGAAGAAGGGCTGTCCCACCTTCATTCTGCCCTTTGTGGAGTCTAGACATCCGTGTCAATGGAAAAAAAATTTAAAAAGGATGTAAAAGAAGTGTATTTTCCAGTGGCAGGAAAAAACCAGCTCAGCCTTCGAGAATAGAGCCGTGCCATAGGAACAGGAACTGACTCAGTGCCACGGCCCAGGCCGTGTTGGTGTTGTGGGTGCGCCTGCTCCGGGGGTGGGCAGAGAGGTTCCGAGGGGAAGGGCGGCTTCCCAACCACGGCTGGGGCCACACCAGCCCAGCAGAAGCCTTGGGACAAGGGCAGGAATGTCCCTTGGCCTCTTCCAACCTATGGCAACACCAGGAATGGGGATCCCTGGGGAATGGGAATGTTGAAATGGATCATCTTGGAGGTCTTTCCTGCCTTAGCGATTCTATGGCTCTATGACCTCTCCTCTTTGACTCTTGTTCCTGGAATGGAAGAGTTGAAGTCCTGCCTATGGCTTTGGATGGGGTATGGTGTGGAGGAAAAGGCAGGAATAAAGTCCTGCTTAACTGGGTGATCTTCAAAGCCAAGCCCTGTGATCCTGGCAGGGTTGAGGGCACAGCTCCTGAAAACACGGCCCGCAGTGGGTTCATGTCACACTCACCTCGCTGCCTTCTTCCTGCTGCTCCTCCCTCTTCCAGCAACAGCCTGCAGTTATTCCTGCAAAATCGCCAGATAATCACCTCTGTCAACAACAAAGAAATTCCGTATTTCAAAATCCTGGGCCAGATCTTCAGCTGCTCCACAAAACACAGCTGGGATTTAACACCTGAGAGTGGCTGAGTTGTGGTGCCCAGCTGGACAACTTGGTCTAGAGCCACCCTGGAGTCCCCACATTCCTGCCAGAGGTGACACTGGATTTAGGGAGCAGCTCTGAGCTGAGGGATGGCTGGGTGACAGCAGCTGGGCCCTGAACCAAAGCAGAAAGTAACTCTGTTAAATCACAGAATCCCAGATGGCTGTGGGTTGGAAAGGACCTCAAAGCTCATCTCGTTCCACCCCTGCCATGCACAGGGACACCTTCCACTAGACCAGGTTGCTCCAAGCCCCAACCAGCCTGGCCTTGGACACTTTGTCCTGTGCTTCATGTCTCCCTCGTTGTGATTCCTGGTGCTCCTGGAGCTGACTGCTATGGAACAGCAGCAGAGAACTTACCTCCCTGGGGAATGGATGGATTGTGTAAAAAGTCTTGGAGGACAAAACCGCTTTCATGAAATCGAGCTTCTTGAGACGTAACAGTAATTAATGGGATTAATTAAATCCAGTTGTGAATTCATCATGTTTTTCCTCTCTGCTTCCCCTCTGACTTGGAGGCTTTCATCCCCTCTTTCTGCAGGGCACTGCCAGCTGGGGCTGGGGAAGGAAAGGATCTGAAGGAGCTGCATCCTTGGGCAGACACTGGTGGGTTTATGGGATCACTGGATTCCCCTGCTCCATTTCCATGGGTGCTGTCACCTCACTGCCAGCAGATCCCAGGGGACAACAGCAGTCAGGGCAGGGGGTCATGTGGGGCTGGATGGGGAGGTCTACCCTGAACATCCAGTTCAGCAGCTCTAATAAATACCTCGACTGAAAATCTCGTGTTCAAAGGCTCAGCATTGATGGTTCTTGTGAGAACCCTCCATTCCTTCCTGGAAAACACAAAGACATCTTATTCATGTTATTATCTCTTTCTAGATAGCAAAAAACTGGAATTTCAACAAATTCTTCTGCTCTGGCTGTTTGGTGGATGTCAGGGTTGGGACAGTTGTTCTGAGAGAGGTTCATCTGTCCCAGCAGCTGTGGAAGAGCCACCAAGACTTTTGAGTGGTGTTCTCCACATCCTGCTGCAGAAGAAGGTTCTTTGATGGTCTTTTAAGGCAGCCTGTCTTGGCTCTGTGCAGTTCTCAGGGGATCAGGGTTTAGGGTCACATCCTGAATTTAGAGACATCAACTGGCACCCTTCGGTCACCCAGGTGGTCACCTCATCATAGGAGATTCTCCACCTGGAAATGCCCATTCTCACCCCTTATTTTTCATGTGACCCACACAGCAGCAAAAAATGTGGGCCTTTTGTGAGGTGTTTATTGCTGAGTTTCAGGAAATACCCAGCTCCAATTCCTTCTCTGACACAGCACCAGTTACTGAAGGTGCTACAACAGCTTCCTCCTTTGACCTCCCGTGTGTCACTGCTGGTTTGCACCAAGCAACCACTCTCTCATCTGCTGAATTCATGGGGATTCTTGTGATCATTCCCACTGCTGTGGGTTCCAGCATGACCCTGTGCACTCAGTGACAGCTCCCTAATGAGCAGGATGTGCCTGGGTTTCCTCAGAACCCGGAGGTGGGTGAGTACCAGTATCACCAACTCTACCCCTGACCACACTCACCTTATCTCCTCAAAATTCCCAAAAGTCCCCAGACCACCTCTGGCATCCTGTGCCTGCAGCCTTCCCGAGGTCCCTGTTGTCCCACACTGGGTTATCAGATCCTGCATGACCCCAGGGGTGCCACAGATTCTGTCCCCCTCCTTCCCACCCCTACAATCGCTCCAGGCCCTCCTTCCCTTGCAAAACCAACCAAGCCCAATTGGAAACACAAGTCTCCTGTGGGAACTGGAAATGGCAGAAGTGGAAGAATAAGGAGGGGATAAGGAAGGAGCAGACATGGACGCGTGCTGTTTCTTTGGGAGTGAAGGAGAAACCGAGTCCAGATGGTTGGACTTTTGATCTTCTCCAGCCTCAGTGAGTCCATGATTCCATGGCTGCTGGGACACAGGGAACAGGTTCCTTGGCCACAGAAAGAGCTGGGCTTTCCACAGACATCTAATGGTGATCCTGTTCTCCATCTCACTTCCAAGGCCTCACTCTCCAAACACACAGGGTGTGAGTCAAGGGAAGGTGAAGGGCTTGTCCAGGTCTCTTCACTGCTAAACCTCCCATGTGAAGCAGAGCAGCTTTGGGGGTTCATAACTGAGCACCCTGGCCCAGTGCAGGTGTCCCTGCCCACGAGAGGAATGGGATGGGATGGGCTTTGAGGTCCTTCCAACCCAAACCATTCTGGGATTACTGAAGATAGGTTTCACACAGCAGTGTGTGGATCCTCTGAGGTTGCTTTGTCTGTGGTGCTACAGATTCCGGAGACTTTTTGAACTTTCTGGACGTGCTTTGGCCAGAATAATTCCTCCTGTCCCTTGAGGAAGTGAGCCTCACTGGCTGCCCAGTGGAAGAGTAAGAGTTGGTTGCGTACGTGTGCTCACGGGTTGTTTTTTCCTGCTACTCTGCACAAAATTATGTTTTAATTGATAAAATGCAAATTCACAGAGCTGTGACCCCACTGCCTCCAGGAAGATGCCGCCTTCTGCCTCATAAAATTACCTGACAAATAAAATTATTTGATCAATCCGTGAAAAACCCCAAGAAGAAGGAAGGAGACAGAGGTGGGCAGGGCAGAACCGAAACCAGACAGCAGAGCCCTGACGTGGGGCAGCTCCGGGAAGGGCGTCACCAGCTCCTGGGATCTGCTGTCCTGGCATAGGAAGGATTTTCTTATTTTTAGACTAAGCCATGCTTGGTGAAAGCTGCCAGCTGAGAGTTCCGAGGAGAGGAGAAATGGAAATTCAGCTGTCTGGGAAGATGAACTGACCAAATCCTGCTTTCCTGAGACAGGAGCCACTCAGGGGCACTGGAGCCCTGGTGGTGCCCAAATGTGCTGTCACCCTCCAGGCCTTGGTCCCTTGGTCCCAGAACAGCTCTGGCCAGGGAGGGTTGGATGGTCAAGCCTCAATATTCCCTTCACAGGCTCCAGCATCTCTCCTGGAGCAGAGGTGGGATGTCTTGCACCACCACTGACATTGGTGTAGTTCCTTGACAATGGGATTTTTGCAACAGCGTTTTTCACCAGCGTTTCTTTTAATAAAATAATTGATAAAATAATGTCCCATTGCCTGAAACCTCCACTCCCATCCCTGCCTCTGCACCTCCTTCTCTGTCCCATCTGATTGCTCCTCTCTGCCAGACCTGGTGCCACATCCCTGAAAACAACTTCACTGGAGCTCAGCTCCCTTTGGAGCAAACACCAGGATGAGAAGGGGGGGAAATTAATAAAACCATCTACAGGAGAAATTTAAGGACAAATATGGCAAGGTTTGCATCTTTTACCCCTAACTCTGACATTGCTGCTTCCCATTGGGAAATGAGCCTTCACCATTGGGAATAATGAGCCTTTTCCAGTGTGTAGCTTAATGGAAAACACAACAAGAGGCGTTAAAAATTAGCAATACCTCTGCTGAAAGGCCCCTGTGTTTAAAGAGCCTGACTAAATGAATTGAAGGCTCCTGTTGTTGATCTAAGGGAGGTGTGTTTGTTTCCCTCTAAATTTGCAAACACCGGCAGAGGCTGTGGAGACCTGGGGAGTTTGCTTTGGAAGAATTGTGGGAATGTGACAATGGAGACGTTGCTTCGACTCCCAACTTTCTTGTGATGAGTTTCTGCTCCAATTCCCAACTTTCTTGTGCTGAGTTTCTGTGTCAGAGTCTCAGCATGGTGCTGTTCACTCCCTGGGGGCTGGGGTCTAAGCCATTTTCCAGCCTAATTTGTCATGGGAACTGCTCAGAGCCCGGTAAGGAATTCCATCATGTATTTGGCTAAAGTGGCATAACCAAACATAACCAAAGAACCCCAGAATTATTTGGGTTGAAAGGCATCTTAAAGACCATCTCCTGCCACACCTTCCACTATCCCACACACTTCCACAAGCCCTGTCCGACCTGGCCTTGGACACTTCCAAGAATGGAGCATCTCCAGTACATTCCTACCATGAAAAAGCCTTTTTTGTTAAAATGCTGTGAATTGCAGCATTTCACATTAACATTATTTCTTTGCTGTTTGTCTGAGATTTATCACAACCATATCTTTGCTCCAGTGATGTTGGTCAGAAATTCCCAGTTTTGTGTGCAAGGCACAAGTGACCTGGTTCAGTGGAAAGATCCCCATGGCAGGGGATGGGAGCTGGGTGATCTTTAAAGTCCCTACTGCCCTGAACCATTCCAGGATTCTATGATTTCCCCAGATACGTTTTTGGAAGGAAATACTCCCCTCAATTACCAGCAACGCTGAAAAATCAAATTTATTTCCTTCTTTGCAGCAAAGAGAGATGAGAGCTTGTTCCCGGCACAAACTGATTGTGCAGTTTATTGTGTTAAATAAAAAACTATTTTTGCTTTTTATCATGCCACACCTGATGGTGGAAAACAGGTGCAGTGCAAACACCTCTGACCATAATTACTCCTGAGTCACCAGAATATTTATGAAACAGTGAATACCAAAGTGAGAAGTCCAGACTATGGTGAATGTTTGGGTTTTTATTTTCCTGTAACATAATTTGTTTGCTTTCTTATTCAGTAAATCATAAAAACTTAATTAGTGCATAGAAGTTTACATCCCTGGCTCTCAGCTGCCCGTAAGTACAGACAGTTTATTGATCCCTTTGTGCTCTGGTGGGAGAGGACTCTTTGCATAAGAACCTTGTAAAAGGAAATTCTAATCCTGGTTGTCCCCAAAATGAAGCCATGGTTTGAAGCTCCTGTAATTTTATTATCTTGCTCCACTTATAACATAAATTCTGGATTTGTCATAGCTCTGGTGCAATCTGTCTCTATTTTCACCCCTGATTTCTGGTGCTCTCCTCAAGGGTTGACACATCCCAGGCTCCATTTATCTGCTACAGAACTCCAGGGGTTACATTTCCAGCCAGGCCAAAACTTGCCTGGCTTTACCAAATCCTGGCTGTTTGGTGTATGGAGTGACAGGGCATTTGGGGAACTCCACATCCTTCCCTTGGCTGGGGAACTCCACATCCTTCCCTGGAGCTGACACAACCCGTGGCACCAACACGGAGATGGTCTAGCACAGTCCCACATCACAGAGGGAACAAGTCAAGAAGGGACCTTCTCCTTTTCTGTTTTGTTGGGGTTTTTTTGCCGTTCCAGCAGTTTTTAGCCAATATTAACAAACCTCACTTGCTCAGGAAGTTCAGGTCGTTTTTCAAGTATTAAGGTATTTAAACATGAGAGGAGTCGCGTGTTGTGGGACTTCACCACACGCCTAAAGTTAAGCCTCTGCTGGGTGTTGAAGGACCTCAGCTGGCACTTCAGTCCGTTTATTGAATAAGTGTTTATCACACAACCATGGAATGGTTTGGCTTGGAAGGGACCTGGAAGCTCATCCTGTTCCAGCCCCTGCCACGGGCAGGGACACCTTCCACCAGCTCAGGTTGTTTAGCTGTCCCAAGGTATGTGCAGGGAGGGCAGCCTGACTAAATTCCGCTTCCAGATGCTGGCACGGGCTGGGAAACCACAGGAGGCTGGGAATGTCCAGCTGTGCCCGAGCAGAGGGTGCAGGGTCAGGGGGCTGCGGGGTGAAGGGGAGCTGTGTTCCATCCCCAGGAACTGCTGCCAAGGACCTTTAACCAGGAGTTCGGGGAGCTGCTTGAATGAAACAACATCCATGACCTGGAGAAAGTGTAGAAGCTGCTATTTATGGTGCCTGCTGAGTGCAAAGGGAATGGCAGCATCAGCTGGACAACAACGGCAGCGCCAAAGCAAGCGGAGCACGCTCAGGGCTGGAATTGGTGTTTACATGTCAGCAACAAGGCGTGGGAGGAATCCAGCCCCAGGGCTCCAGGTCTGGCTGCCCAGGTCCCACAGCAGTGGGAGGAATCCAGCCCCAGGGCTCCAGGTCTGGCTGCCCAGGTCCCACAGCAGTGGGAGGAATCCAGCCCCAGGGCTCCAGGTCTGGATGCCCAGCTCCCACAGCAGCGGGAGGAATCCAGCCCCAGGGCTCCAGGTTTGGCCACCCCGGTCCCACAGCAGTCGGGTGAGCAGATGGGATGTGGCCTGAGGGAGAATTCCATGAGCAAGATGCTCCAGAGCAATGGTAAGGAGGAAGAGAAGGGAAGGGTCTTGTCCCCTGGGTGGTGGGAGGTGGGACTGTGGCTGTGCCAAGGGAACAATCTCCCTGCCCAGAGCAGGAGGGAGGAGAGGGAACAACGGCAGGGAACTGGCAGAGATCTCCCACTTGGACACTGCCTCCAGTACGGGAAAAACATTACAGAAAACCTCAAATCTGTCACGCACCTCGAAGTGTTTTGAAGCCTTCGGGTCATAAGTCAAAGTTTCCTTTGTTGAGGTTTGTCTTTAGTGAGTGAATTCCCCTCAGCCCTGACTCCCCCTGGGGCTTGTTTGCTTTGGGAGAGAGGAAGGTTCTGTCCTTTGCTCCTGGCAGAAACTCCTGCCCCTCCACAGCGCCTAACGCGGGGCCGTGTGCTTGGGGAGTGGGGTGGGGACAGCCCTGGGGCAGCAGCACTCGGCCTGGGGACAAGGTGTTGGAACAAGATGATCCTGAAGATCCCTTCCAACCTAGCCATTCCATGACCTCTGAGCCCCCGGCAGCTCCCAGTTTGGCCATGGATGTTCACGGATGTTCCTTTGCATTTTCAAGGAGCCGAGTGCCCCGGGGTGAGGTGGGCACTCACCTGGGCCGAGCAGGGAACGGTTGGGATGATGCCAGGGAAGGAATGGGGTGAGTTACTTGCTGTAAACCCTCTGTCAGAATTACCACTCCCAGTATTTATTCCTTCCTCTGGTGTTTAGTCATGGAGCTTTGCCACTGTGGGAGGCTGGACAGCTTGGTGGACATCAAATGAAACTCACAGCCTTTCCTTATGTTCCAAAAAGAGAATTTATTTAGTGGATTTTAGAACTTTAAAATACACAGATCTGAGTATTGTGGAGGGGTATTAACAAGCAACCATGACATTCACAGTCCAAGGCACTTGGGAAATGTGGGAGCTCCAGGAATTCCTGCACTAAAGCATCAGCTCCCGAGCCTGCTGGTGCTCCATGGGCAGCTCTCCCGGCAGTTCCAGGCACTTATTGGAGATAAACAACAAATCACTGCAGGGAGCTCCCAGGAGAGGCACCAGGTGGGGAAGTGCTGCCGTTCCCAAGGAGGTAAGAACTGGATGAGAGAAGGAATGGCTCTCCCACGGCCATGTGCTCCAGCCAGGCATGGGACACCTCGTGTTTTTAGGGAGAGCAGAAGCTGTTCCTTTGCTCAGGTTTCTCTGGTTCAGACCACTCTGTTCTTCACCCTTTCATAGATCTGCATCACTTTTCCTGCTGGGATGCAGCCTTCCCGCACGATGGTGATGCCACCTTCCCAGAGGGAGAAAGAACAAGTCAGGATAATCCCCACAGGGGGAAAGAAAGGAATAAAAAGGAATATCTTGGACCAGCAAAGCCACTCAAAACAAAGCCTTGTAGGACCAGAAACTTGTCAGGAAGTGAAACCACCAACGAACACTGACCTCACACTTTGTTCAAGGGTTTGGTTTTCCACTAATGAATCCTTCTCAAATGTCAACCCAGAGCCACCCAGGACACCTCAGCCTGTGCTGCTGCGTCACTGTGGACAGGCTCCTGTACCACCCTCGTCCTGGTGGTCCGAGGTGGCACCCACCCTTCCTTCCAGCAGCACCCACCCTGCCACTTGGAGCGTCCTCGCCCTGGTGTGGCAGATTTTCCTTGCACAACTGTGTTTGTCCTCCTGCCTTGTTCTCTGTCAACACAGAGGTCCCCTCAGGACATCCTTTGTTTGCTTCTCTTCATCAACATGTTTGCAAATGTCCAGGCGCTCAGGAGCTGTTACTCTTGGAGCATGCTGTGCTGCCGGACTGATACAGGGAAAGGCATGGAAACCTCCCAGGAAGATGCAATTGCTGACACAAAGGGTGGTTCTCACACTCACTTTCATCAATCCTTGTGCAGTTGACCACAGTGGATGCCACCACCTCGTCAGACTCTCCATCACAGAGAACACCCTCCAGCTTATGGCCCAGGCGCCTGTGGGGGAAAAAGCAGCAACAACACCTCAGGGAGCTTGCTGTGACCTCGTGCTGAGGCTCCCCTCGGAGCAGGACATCAAACCAAGCTCTGCCACCACCCGAACGTGCTGGCCACCCAGGGAGCAGGTACTCACGAGATGACCATGTCGTGGTGGGTGCTGTCCACCTCCCCGCTGGGATTGGCCGAGGTGATGGCCAGGGGTCCGGTCATGTCGATGAGGTGCACCAGCACCGTCAGGTCAGGGACTCGGATCATGATGCTGTCCTGGGTGCCCACCCTGCTGTAGCCTGCTCCGACCCCTGGAAAGACAGGCAGAGGAGGTTGGCAGAGGCACAGCCCCTGTCGTGGCACCAGGGTTCTCCTGCTTCCTTTGGAAGCGACCCTGCTCCAGGCACCCAACTACATTTGAGTGTCTTTGTGGATGTTCATTCCTGAGCAGAAATCCATGGCAGCAGAGGCACAATTTGGGGTCCAACTGGCTAAAAAGGAAATGATTCCTGACTGGACACAGCACAGCTGTTTCCATGGGCAGGATCTCCTTATATCCCAAAGTCTGACTTCTTGTGACCACTGCCCACCGTCCCATCCTCTGCCACCCTCCTCTGCCTGTTTGTTACATGTGTAACTCAGAATCACAGAATCAGCTGGGTTGGAAAAGACCTTTCAGATCATCAAGTCCAACCTGTGACCTAACACCACCTTGTCACCCCCACCATGGCTCTGAGTGCCACATCCAGTCTTTTCTTAAACACCTCCTGGGATGGGGACTCCATCACCTCCTTGGGCAGACCCTTCACTAAATCACCTGTTCTGGGAAGAAATTCTTCCTAATGTCCAACCTGAGCCTCCCCTGGCCCAGCCTGAGGCCGTTCCCTCTGCTCCTGTCCCTGTTCCCTGGGAGCAGAGCCCGACCCCCCTGGCTGCCCCTCCTGGCAGGAGCTGTGCAGAGCCAGCAGGGCCCCCTGAGCCTCCTTTGCTCCAGGCTGAGCTCCCCCAGCTCCCTCAGCTGCTCCTCACAGGATTTGTGTTCCAACTCCTACAGTTCCCTTCACTCTGTGCTATTTCCATGAACTCCCAGGGTTTGGGGTGAATCATCCCAGTGCTCACAGTGCTTGACTTTGTCCATATGGTAGGAAGGCAGATGCGATGAGCAGGGATGACCATCGGAACCCTCTCATCTTCTGGATGCTCCACCCGGGTTTGCTCATTCCCACTTAACAGCAAGGGGCTTGGAAGGGGGGACCCTCCCAGGCTGAGGAGCCTCCCTTGCTTCTTGTTAAAGAACTCATCCTGCTGGCTCCCACACTTAATGAGTCATTCCAGCTGATTAACACCCTCTGCTACACATTTACCAAAGCATCTGGGAGCTCCAGAGGGCATTTCTTAGGATAAAGTGAATGGAACCTTTCCCCATCACATCCTAAAGGGTGTGTGGGTTGCAGGCCTGCTGTGCTGAAAACATGAATGGGGGAGAGAAGAGTTGTGCTGCTCATCTCACCCAGCTTCTTCAGCCACTCTCCTTTCTGGATAATGCAGCCGATGCCACCGGGATAAACATTTTCCATGAATTCCCAGAGCAGGGGGCTGATGGGCGGAGCAGCCGCTCGCAACTGGTCCAGGTTGGAAATAAAGATGCAGATGGGCTTCTCTTGAGGCCTGTCCTGAAAAAACAAGGGGAGAGGAAGTGTGGAAAGAGATGAAGAGGGAAAGTTTGCCTGGAGAACCTGGAAGCCTGCTGGGATCCTGGTTTGAGTGTTTCCCAGGGAGCAGGAGCTCCAGGCAAGCAAGATGCTGTGTCTGCACAAAATGCTGAGCAGAGGAGGGACTGTGATTGATGTCACAGCTCAGATCTGCACGTGCAAATTGGAAAGGAGACAGAACAGCAGCCTGCCCTTGGGAGTCTGCCAGGATGCATCCAAATCCCTGTCTTTAGGAATATCCATCACAGGGACAGTGATGCTCTGCTCATTATCAGCATTTTTTTGATCTTGCACATCAGGGACCTGATTTTTTCCAAACTTCTGCTGGTGTAAATCAAGGTCAAACCCACCAATTCATGATGGAGAGCTCAAGCTCCTGCCAACCAACATCTCCATTATCACCCCTTCAGTGCTTCAAAATAAGTTTGGTGAAAAAATTTCAGTGTGAAAGCAACAGTGGAGATGGAGGGGAAATAAAACGAGCTCAGAAGGTGGTGTCAATTCAGTCCTCCACTGACATCAGCTTCAGTGGGGCCAAATGACTCAGGAACTGGGCATGTATTTACATTCTGTTTGTATTCTCTCATCGTCAGGGAAGGTCAGCACTGGCACCAGGGCAGCACAGAAAAGAGGCCTTTGTGCCGCTGTTCGCACTCGGGGCCAGCTGAGATCGTCTGTTATGGTTATTTCTCCAGGCTAGCCAGGAAATTGCCTCATGGACAACGGACAGGGCCAGGCTGCAAAATTTGTGTTGAAGGTGCAAACTTCGGGGATGGTGCCAGCACTGAATGGCTCCAAAAGTCTGGGGGAATTTAGCCCTGGGATTCTGATTCAGCACTTCGTAAGGCAGGGAGGACAAACACAGGTTTGGACCCGGTTGTGAGCGGCTGCTCTAGTTTCAGGCTGTGCTTTGTCCTTCCCCAGGGATGTCTCTGCCTAATCCCCAGTGCTCCAGCCTGGAGCAGAGGGGCTGTACCCCAGATTGCTCAGAAAATGGTTTGTCATGTTCTGATGTGGCTGCTCATGAACTCTGCCCGTGGTGACCTCCTGACTCTCAGGACAACTTGAAACCAGAGGCTCCCCTTTCTCCTTCTCTACAAAGTCAGGACAGGACACAGAGCCAGGTCACCAGACACATCCCTGCATTCCCACCTTGATCCTGTAGACCTTCTCGATGGCTTGAGGGTGCTTGCAGGAGGCTGCCAGAGCGTACACGGTGTCCGTGGGGACCCCGCACACGGCCCCCGTGTTCAGCAGCTCTGCGATGGTCCGCAGGCCGCTCGTGCGGTGGGACTTGGGGCACACACAGGGCAGGGCATCCTCCCTGTCCTTCTTGGAGCTCTGGACCTGGAAAGAATCAGGAGGCAATGAATCAGAAAATATAGGGAACACGGGAGGATTCCATCCACCCCGATGCAGGGATCCACCGTGCTCCCTTGGCAGCCCAAGGGCAGAGGCAGCACCTCTGGGGATGCTTCCCCCAGGGTAGGGGAGATAAATTCCAATTCATAAAGTTAAAGAGAGCAGCTCGGGGTGGACATTTCAACTGCTGGTGCCTAAAATTAGAGGAGGTGAATTCCACCCAGCACAGCTTCCTGGAGGAATAGCTGCTCTCCAAAGTGACCTAAGGAAACTGTTTGGGAATCTGAAATCCAGAGGAAGATCGAGTTTCAAGTGCATTCCCATGAAACGCTGATTTAAGGGAAATGTTTCTCTGCAGCAGGAATTGGAGCTGACAGATCCACCACCCTGGACAGGGGGACTTGCCCTGGTGAGACACACCAGATGTAGGAGTTTGGAGTTAACAGACAAGGTGGGGAATTCTTGCTACCCAGTCTGGGGAACTTTGAACTCCTTGTCCCCAAGGTTATGGCTTTCAAAACTTCAGTCTGCCAGGAATTCTTAGATTGGAGATGGCTGATTCCACAGGATCATGGAGACAGGCATTTTGGAGCAAGGTAGGAGTCCTGTAAACATCCTTTCTCCAATGTTATTCATAATGAAATCCCAACAAAAGTGCTGTGATGGGGATTTGGAATGGCACTAAAGGGTTCAGAGAAAGGGAAACTCCGTGGAAGTCTGCACTGAATACCCCATCTGAGCAAGGAAGCTACACCATCATGCCAAGCATCTCTTACTGTGAAGAGAGGAGGTCCCATCGTCAGGAGGTCCTTCCCGAACATGCAGTTGGCCAGCGAGGCTGTGGCTCCGTAGAAACAGAGGACGCTGAGGATGCTCAACATCACAACTGGAAAGAGTCCCAGAGTCAGAGCAGGAAGGGTGATTGAGTCCCCACCCCTGGAGGGATTTAACAGCGTGGATGTGGCACTTGGGGACAGGGTTTGGCAGTGCCAGGGAAATGGTTGGACTTGCTGGATCTGGAAGGGCTTTTCCAATCTAAAGGATCTCATGGTGCTGTGATTCTATTCTTTGGTGACAAAGTCCTGGTGGAAAAGCTCCCACTAATCCCCTTGCTAAAGCACTTGTGGAATTAAAAATTAAATTGCCACTTGCAGCAAAGCCAAAGCTTCAACAGAATTGGAGCTACTGATACCAGTGGCACATCCAGCTCATCCCACAGCTCAGGGAACATCCACTGGGAAGCAGAGCCAGACAGAACCTCTGGAGGTGCCCTGATCCAGCAGTGTCAGGTTTATTTGGAAGCTCAAGGCCCTGGGGGTGATAGGAGGAAAGATTTCCTTCTCCAGCTATGCTTGCACACACACCAGACCTCCAGGGAAAGAGAAACATTCTCTGCTTGATTTTTCCACATCAAGCTTTCCACACTGTTCCTCAACCTGGGACCCACTTCCTGCACTCTGTGGGTGAAGGTTTAATGTCCAAATTCTCCAAAACTCACTTTCAAATGGCAAAGGGAGGTTCTCCAGTGTAAAGAGCAGAAAACAAATGGCCAAGAGCTCCATTGCCAGGGTCACGCAGAGCAGCACCACGTTAAAAGAGGAAGCTGTGGAAAGAAACACAAACAAGAGGGACCCACATCAGAGCACGGCCCTTAAACTGTCCATGAACCAGCAGAAGAGTTCCTAAATCAACTGAGTCTTGTTTGATTTAACCAAGCAGCCCCAGCTCTGACTTCCCTGTCCATGGAGCAACAAAGAGGCACAGCCATGGTCTGGTCAGCCCTCAGGTTGCAGGGGACACGCTGCCAAACCCTTGATCTGCCAGGACACTGTGCTCACATGGAAAACACTTCTCAGGCAGCCAAGCAGATTCTGATTTACACCAGCTGGGCTGGAGTGTGGCTGTGGATTGATGCCAGTGGCCCAGTGTGCTGAACACTTTCACCTGATTTGAACCTTTTATTTTCTTTGAAATGTTCTTCCATTCCCCTGGGACTGTTTCTTCTAAGCCCAGCTCAGCTTCTGTTACTGGCTGTGGGCAAAACATCTCTGTTCTTGCTTAATCAGAGCGACAGGGAGAGCTGAGCCTCCCTCGCTTGTGCACCTCCACCAGGAGCAACCACAGGAGGATTAATGATCTGACCCCAAATGCCCCTCAATAAACAACCCACGTGGTTCTGAGACTTACCCAAAATGATTAAAAAAGCATTGAGCACCAAAAAGGCAATGGAGCCAGCAGTGAATCCTTGGGTGTTCCCCGCCCCGATGTTCAGCAAGTGGCCTGAAACAGGAGCAGCACATCTGGTTATGGACAAACCACGAAGAGCAGCGTGACAGGAGAGTGACAGGAGAGTGACAGAGCCTCGGCTGGAATTACTACAACTCCAACTGATGGATGGTGGCCTCACAAAAACCCTCCGTCATCAACACCCGCTGCTTCTGCAATGCAAAGTATTTGAGGTTTTAACTGCAGGACTGGTGCTGGTTATCCAAAAAAAGCTCAGGATTTTACCTCCAGCTTGGCATACTCAGGGCCTGGCTGGACACTTTAGCAGCTCCTGCCACACTCCTGAAGCAACAACTTTAACTTTCCCCACAGGTGCTCATTTTAATAGGGCCTGGCATGCAGACTTTGAAAGGCCAGGCTCAGCTTCTGAGAGCTTCTTTCATGGCTGTGACCAACTGGGATGGACCTCTCCAGGCTCCTGAGGGATAAATCCAGAACCTGGAGTCTTCCACTGCCTAAAAAGCATCTCCTGAATTGTTATTCTGAGATAACAGCCCAGAGCCAGCCCTGTCTCACGATATTTTAGCAGGGAAATCTCGGCCTCTGTTGGAGTTGAAGGCACGACTTGGACTCGTGGAGCTGAGAGCACCCAGTGCCTGCAGCAATGGCAAAATGGGATGCTTTGGGCATTATCTTTTTCCCAGGAGGAATATCAGTAAACCTGGTGCCATTGCCTCTCCTGAAAGAAGGATTTATGCCGAAGAGAGCAATCTGAAATTCCCCGAGAACTTCCCTTAAACCAGGAGTCATCCCGAGCGTTACCTGCCAAGCGCAGCCAGGTCCAGGCTCCCCAGAAGGCAGCGTAGCAGAACGGGAGCACGGATCCGAACCTCTTCCCGCCCTGCACCTGGATCCTGCACACGAACAGCTGCCCCAGGGCTCCCGGGATGAGCACGGAGGGGATGGAGAGCTGCTCCCTGCCGCTGTCACCGGCGCTGCCCTGGATGGCGGCGGCCGCAGCCAGGCCATTGCAGATGTAGAACAGAGCGTCCGGCACGGCAGCACTGGTGCCACTGGGGAGGTCCTTGGACCTCGAGAGGGAGGTCTGGAGAGCTGCCAGCATGGTCTGGAGAGCTGAGCTGGACACAGCCTGGGCGCCAAGGGGAACCAGGACCTTCTCCCCGATGGAGTTGATGAGGCTGGCGAAGGTGCCATACAAGGAGAGGGCGGTGCAGAGGCTGCAGGCGGCCCCCAGGAAGGGCCGGGCTCCGGGCAGCGGGATCTGGTGGATGAAGGCGGAGGTGAGGATGATGAAGGAGGCGTTTTGCAGCATCTCCAGGGTATCTTTGTGGGTCGACATCAGAAACACCAGGCAGGCAGTGGCCAGGAAGAACCACCCTCCAAACATTCCCAGCCTGCTTTCCTGAGCCGTGGGCAGCCTGAGGAGGGCAGTGAGGACAAACTCTTCCCAGGCCATCACCAGCCAGAAGAGGCTGTGGAAGCCAAACTTGGTGGTGTGGTAGCCATCCCCTCTGAGGTAGCTGTAGAAGCTGGAGAGCAGCTGGCAGCTGGAGATGATGGATATCCAGGCTGCTCCCACACAGAAGGTCTTCATGTACCCAAAGAAGTAAAAGGCGAATATAAAGGGTGACACGGTATCGCAGATGTTGCCCAGGGCCATGGGCTCTGCGTACTTTGTGTTCTTCTTCTTTTCTTCCCCCAGGGCCTTGGAGGAGCTTTTCAGTGCTGAGCCCAGCAGCAGGACGTTGAAGAGAGGGTGCCCAAAGCCGGGCAGGACGTACCTCTGTGTGATGCCCTTGAGGAGCAGGGCCACGGCCCCGTACAGCCCGCACAGGACAATGCCCAGCTCCAGGACTCCGGACACCACCAGGGCCCAGTCCCCGAAGAGCGCAACTGCCTCGAAGCCCAGGGCCAGCGCGATGGCCCCGAAGATGAAGGGCATGATGTAGTTCACGGTGGCCGAGCAGAAGGACAGGATGAGGGAGATGGCGATGTAGGCCACCAGCCCGGCCACGGCGCTCTGGCCGGCCGAGAGCGGGGCCGTGCCTGTGCCCAGGAGCTGGCTGGCGTTCCCGGAGGGAAGTGTTGCGTTCTCCGGGGAGGGATAAGCAGCGGACAGGACCCGTGTGGCCCCATAGCTGCTCCACAGAGCAGAGAAGGTGAGGAAGGCTGCGCCTCCAAGGTGGTCATACTTCCGGAAGGCGAGGAATCCTGCCAGGAGCTGGATGAAGCCTCCGATCAGGATGAGGTGGACACCTGAGGGATGCATGAAGGGGTCAGGTGTGAAGCAAAGCACAAAAAGGCTGGAGCTGCAGGAAGCTCTGGGGGACACCCCACGGCAGGTCCCATGGCCTTTCTGTGAGCAGCCCTGTGGCCTCTGCCTGCCCCTCTTCCCACCTTTGTGAGAAATTCCTGCCTGTGGCCCCTGAGCCCCTCGGCCCAGAGTGTCAAGGGGCACTTTGAATCTGGCACATGGAATACTCGGCCCAGACTCCTGGCAGTGGCTGGAGAAGGAGGACACAGACCTGCACAATGGACACAGCCCGTGTTTACCCCACCATCCCACCACTGGCCCATGGGGATGACTCTGAGAGTTCAGGGGATGTTCAGCCCCAACCGCCCCCCGGAGCAGCAGCACGCACCTGCCAGGACCTGCTCTGCTGCCCGAGGCCTGAGGCCGGTGGTGGCCAGGGCGAAGTTCTGCAGGCACAGGAGGAAGGCGCTGGCCACGTTGCCCAGCAGCCCCAGCACGGCCGGCTCGCTGTAGAAGACGGCGGCGAAGCCCTCGGCGCTGGCCATGGCCCTTCCAGACAAAACAGCAGAGTCGGCCCTCGCCCCCACAGCCTCCCCGGCGGCAGCGGCCGGCCCGGGCTCGGGCACCCGGCCAACCTTCAGAGCCGTGCCCCTGCTCCGAGCGAGGAGAAACTGGTGACAGGCTCAGGTGTTTCCATGGTGCCTCACCGCTCCTCGCTGCAGACAAAGGCTCGATTCAAAGCACCACTTTAGGTGCTTGCTTTCCGCAGCCCTATCCAGAAAAAACACACACAACCTATTTAGGCGACAAGGAGTTCTGGCAAAAACATGTTTAGGTGCCCCAAAGCGCTGCAGGTGGTGGTGATGGTTGCTGTCCCCTCTTGTCCAGGCTGCTGGAGATGGAGAGGCATGAATAGCCCAACACAAACCAACAAACATCCAGACGAAACCCACAAGGTATTTTTGAGCCGTTCCAGGACGTTTCTTATCCACTGTTGCAGACAAACAGGCAGGCACGGTGCACACACACACACAGTCTCCCTTCCAGATGGAATTTTCCAGCTCCATCCCTTTCTTGAAACCCCAGTGACTAAATAGGCTATTTTCAAACCCTTCATATTTCTCCCATGAACTCGTCTGTTTGCAGGCAGCCCCCACATTTCCATTCCTCGGCACTCCTGGGTACCAGGAGCTGAAGTTTTCTCTCTGGAGGGTTTTGTTAGGAAACAAAGATGAAAATAAAACAGCAATGTTCTTGTTATTTTGGTATTTTTAGAACATTTGGTGAGCTAAAAGAGCTGGAAAGGGAGAAGGTGATGTATTCTGTCCTCAGCCATTCCAAAGAGTCCCTTGGAAAGGGAGGAAAGCTCCACAATTGATGCAGGGAATGGGGAGGAGAGAAGGAGCACCACGCAAAAAAATAGTGATGGGAATAATAATGAGCCTAAATCCCAGTATCACACAAATCCTCAGCACAAATACACATTTTGCAAACATCAGGACTCTCTGGACTCTCTTGTTCTGCTAAAACCCCCGTGTTTTCCTCTCTCCATTTATTCTAAAGGATGTCATTTCCCCAAACGGAGAAGGAGGAAGGATAAATCGAGCCCTAACGGCTCTGAACTGATTTGGCAGCATCAACTCTCATCAAAAATGGAAAGGGTAAAAACTTTCAAGCAAAGTTTGGAGAACAATGAATTATTCAATTATGTGGTTGTGCTAAAGGTGGGAACTCTGGGTTCAGACAGGGAGATGCACCAAATCCCAGTTCTGAGGGAGGAATACTCCCTTTTCCCATCAAGGCATTGCATTGAAGGAGGCCCCAGGGAAGGCTGTGTCCTTGGGCAGAGCTGAGCAGCTACCTGTGAATTCCATTAGTTTGTCTTTTTTTTTATTATTTTAAATGACACTTCTATATAAAAGTTTGGTTTAAGTGGTTATACTTGGAAATGGGCCACAAAATTAAGTTTCTCCAGATGTTTTGCCTTGAAACAGCTCAGGCAGTGGCTTTCTAGGCACACTCAAAGCCCCTGCTTGGAGTGGGTCCCTGGAGGAGGGTGAGGTGGGATTTCTGGAGGAAGATGGGCTGGCCAGGTGACTCCTTGGCTCCCAGAAGTGGTTTTTTAATTTGCCAAGGCTCATTTTGTTGGTATTTTCTGCAAAACTGGCCTGCAACAAACAGCTGGGATTGGTGAGGGATGTACAGACACAACTGATAGGGATGTTTCCCTCTGCTCCCTGTGCAGACATGGGAGAAGGCAGGAAGAGAAATACCAGAACACGCTGTATCAGGCTATGGAGGTGTCAAAGGAAAGGATGTGAGAGGAATCAGCCCAAGGTACGGAAAAGGAGGATGAGAAGAAGGTTTTGGGGTTGGAAACAGGAGTACCCATTGCTCACACCAACCCAGACTCGTGGTCCCTGTCCTGGGACTGTTTCAGCAGCTGTGCATTGCCCCTGCCCCTGTTTCCTGCAACATCAGGACACAGCAAATAATGAAAATCCTCCTGTTGTTCTCTCAGGAGCAGCAGCCCTGGAACACAGAGGGCTGCAGTGAGCCTGGAAAAACTGAACCTGGAAAAACGAGGCTCTGCATGGGAACCCCAGAGGGGTTTCTGCTCAAATATGCCCTGGGATAACCCCACCCATGGGTGCTGTCACTGTAAGGAGCTGTTTCTCCACATGCACCACAGAAAACTGATGCTGTGACATCAATAACAGAATATCAAATAACAATAACAATCAAATATCAATAACAGAAAATCCCTCTTTCCCCGGTGGGATCAGCAGCTCTCTGCACACACAGGGCACAGCCAGCACAGCCACTGCCCAGGAATCCATGAGGATGGAGACTTCCCCATGCTGAGGAGGCACCTGGACACCTGGGGTGCTGCCACAGAGCTGGATCTCCCGGAGGGATGGGGTAGCCTGGGGTGATCCTTCCCTTGCACAAACCCCTGGTGCAGCGAGGGCAAAGCCAAAGCCACACCCTCACTCATCCTGCCCCCTCCACCTTCCTTCCTTTCCCTGCTTGCCCCTGACATTCCTCGCCCTGGGGGTTGCAGGAATGGTGTGTGAGGTCCTCCCTCTGTCCTGGCTCTTCTCCCCCAGCAGGACCTCTGTGCCACGTGGGACAGGCTCTGGACACCACTTCCTTCACTCACTGCCTTCCTCACAAAATTCCCTTCATCCCCTTCCAGGAAAGGTCATTCCCATCTGCATCCCATTTCCGTGGGGCTGTCAGACCCGGCTTTGCAGGAATCACTCTGTGCATCCCACAGCCTCTGCTGCTTCCCCGTGACCAATATTAATGGGAATATTCCAGGACATGGCCACTCCTTCCCCAGCAGGCTGGAACAAGGCTTCCCATGCCATGGGACACATTTGCAAACACCAAACCATTCCATTTTCACTTATCCCCAATGGCACTTTGCTATTAGTTTTCCATCCTACCTTGTTAGCGATAGCAAATGTTTACAGAGCTCAGAGGAAACACTGCCTCTCTCCACATAAACATGGAAAGAGAACAAAGCTCCTTTTGGATAAGCACCCAGCAAGATGAACAGTGCACAGCCACAACCCACAGCTGGATTTCACATCAGAACCCTGTCTCTCCTCTGGTGCAAACCAGCACGGAATTGCCAGACACACATTGCTACAACAAAGGTCTGCATGGGAGTTAGTACAAAATTCAGTTTTAAACACAAGGTGTGTCCCACCAGGCTGTTATTCTGCCCAAAATAATAAATGTCCCCAGGCTTCACTGTTGGACAAAGAAAAGAGCTGTGGCATCCCCCAAAACCCAACATTCCTTTGGGAACGAAGGCTCCCGGTGTTCCCTGGAAGCTCCAGGGTGCACTCCCAGTGCAGGGACCCGGCAGCACCCGGCACTGCAGAGCTGGAGGTTGAGAAGAAGGAGAGCTGGGAAAGACTCAGCCAAACCCCCAAACACTGAATGTACTCAAGAAAAGCATCAAAGAAAACCGCCAATGCCTCACTTCTGCCTCTGCATCTGGGATTTACCTGGTTTGGTGACACTTCGGCTCAATGGGAGGATGCTCTTGTCCCTCTCATTTCCTGGTAAATCCCAGTTTTATAGTCCTGCTTGGGAGGAGGAGCCTGGAGCCAGTTGCTTCACCCATTGGCACCTGCGGCATTTTGGAGACAGGAGTTTCCTTGAGTTTTGTCAGTTATTGTCCTAAATATCTTTTTTATTTCCTGAAACCGGGGGGGGTTTCCCTTCTGTCCAGCAGGGACAAACCACCCCTCCTCACGGATTCCCCCCACCCTCTGGCTCCCCAGGGGCTGATGTCATCCCCCTGGAAATTCAGTTGCAAAAAAACAAAAAGCAAATTGCCTTTTGGAAGCAGATATAAACCCTGCCACCGAGCACCTTCCAGCCACACACCTCTGCCATCCTGAGCACCGAGCACACCGAGCTGGGAAAAGCACTGGGAAAAGCAGCCACCAGCATGGTCTACTCCACCTTCCAGGTAATGACTCTTCCATGCAAACCTTCCCCATCCCAGAGCTTTCCTTTTGCACTTTAAGGAGGAAATGTCTCTTTCCGGGCGGCTCCTCCACTGGTCCAAGTGAGCGTGGCATTAAAGCTGCCCCAAAATTAACAAATTCCCATGGTTTTCACAGTCACTTAATTCAGCTACTGACCTTTTTCTGCCATGCCTGCTCCTTTCATGTGTCCCCAGCGTGCTCTGGACGGTGTCATGTGTGGGATGTTGTTGTTGGGATGTGCTCCATGGGTTTTGCTCCTGGTGCCCGCTCCGAGCTGGTCCCGCTCGCTGCATCTCATGGCAGGGCTGGAAAGGCTCTGCTGCCCCTTCCACTGTGCAGCTTTATTTCCCTGGATGTTCTTGGCATCCCTGCTGGACGCAGCTTTGGAAAATATTTTTTTCCTCCTTTAAATATGTCGTTACTTTTACGTGCTCGTTTGATCTGTGAGTGTCTCGCAATGAGAGACACAACCAGGAAAACTGCTCTGAAAAAACTTCCAGCAGCTCCAGTGACAAATTCCCTGTCTGTGTCTCTCCTCTAGAAATCCCAGAAGTTCTTGGCAAGCTCCCGACAAGTCCACAAAACTGCTGCCCATGGTTTGTATCTCTCTGCAGAACAGCATTCCCCATCCTTTCCTAGCGGGCATCCCAAAATTATCGTGGCATTGCTTTAAAAGAAGGTGCTAGGCTGAGCACACCAAAATAAATTCTCAAATTCTTGGAAGACAAAGTGTGTTTGGGGGGCCCTGTGGTGCTTTTTGCCCTCTGGGTTAAAGGAGCAGGAGAAAAGCAGCAAAGAGTAAAAATGTGGGTTGGTTAGTCCTGTGCTAAACCAGAACTTTAACTGATTTAAAACCAGACTTTCCAAATTCTTTGACCACAAATGTGGTCAACAAGATGTTGAAAGGGTGGCTCAGATCTTTAACTCCTCCACTTGTCACTGCTTCCTAATTACATCTGATCCTTGCTTGGAGTGATTCACAGATCTCACTCCATGTCTCCAGCACTGCCCAGCCTTGGATAAATTAACCAGAACTTGGCTGTGCAGCCACTCGGTCTATTTTGTTTATTAATGTGGTCTAAATTTGTCTGTTAACTTATTTTAAAATGTGTTCTTGGTCTATAATATTTATTAACTTCTTTTTAAATGTGTTCTTTATTGTAAGCTTATTAACTCATCTGAAAACTCACTCTTGCTCTATTATGTCTATTAGCTTATTTTAAATTGCATTATTAATACAATAAATGCAAGGAATGGATTGCTTAATGGGCACTTGAAGAAAAGAGAAATAACGATAATCCACAGGGATTTATTTGGTCTTGGACAGAGTCTTTAATTTTTTAATGAAGATCTGCCACACTAGGAAGAAAACCCCGGAGCCATGGAATGCTTTAACTGAAGGGTTAAAAAAACCCTCTGCCTCCTGAGGTGACAAAGAGCACTTGATGACGGGAAGGAAACAATCCAGCTTTTCTGGGTGCTGGGTGATTGGAGCAGATTTTCCTGCAGCCTCTCCAAGCCCGGCTGACATCACCATTCCCCCTCCGGGAGGGCGGCGGGGCCGCGGGGGGAACCCGAGGATGCTCCCGGGGGAGCCGGATTGGGGTCGGCACGGCGTTCCCAAAGTGCTGAGTGTCAGGATTCCCATAGGAATGTGTTCCCCGGGAGGGGGATGCTCTCCCGGTGAGTCAGGCCGGGATGGCATTCCCAGCTGTGTTTACAGGCGGCTCAGCCTGGGCTCGAGGTGAGCCCAAACACGGGAGCCAGCGCTCCGTGAGTCACTGGATGTGACATTTCGGGATGAATGCAACCTAGGGAAATTAGGGAATGGTCATTTCGTTAATTATCATGTTTTCTGTTCCAAAAACAAAGCCTCTTGTCTACCTGCTGATTTGGATGAGCTTTTCTGTTGGAGCAAAGTATTTAGTTTTTCTTTCTTCTGTGATTTATTTTATTTGGACATTAATTCATCTTTTATCTGCATGTTTGTGTGTGCACTTCCCCATTCATCCGTGAGTAAATATGTGGATTTTCCATCCTGCAAATGTTGGCCATACGGAATTCTGTTTTTCCTGCTCTCCTGTGCACTCTCAAATTAAAAGTATAAATTATAGTTGGCTATAGCAATTTTAATTCTACAAATTACAAATATAATTCTATTGATTATATTCTGTACTCTAATTCTAGTATTATAAATAATTCTATAAATGATAAAGTTATATATATTGTGATAATCTGTATATAATCTAAACAAGGCAACTTGTCACTGCAATTGAAACATACAGTAGACACAAATTGGGTATTTTCCACAGAACTTATCTTTAAGGATTTGCATCCTTTGAAGTGTGTGGGGCTTAGGGGCTTTGTTGGCTGAGTCAATACACTTCAGTGCCTTGTAGGATCAAACATCTGGATAAATCCAGGCTTTAGATCTAGACTTGCTTTCCAAAAAATAATGAAGTTTTGGATTTCTGTGGTCCTCTCCCAAAGGGCAGCGCTGGTAACACAGCAGGGCACCTGCTCTGCCTTTCCTCGGGATCAAGGGACATCATTTGTATGGACACCCCCCAAAACATGGTTGTGGGAAACCCAGGGTGAGGGGATGGGGCTGAGCTCTGAGTCTGCTTCACTTGAACCTTCTGGAAGCCACCCCAAGAGGTGCTTAGAGCATCTATAGAATATGGAATATTATATGGAGAGCATGTGGGATCAGAGAGTATCCCAAGTTGGAAGGAACTTGTGGGGATGATGAATTCCAGCTCCCTGCTCTTGCATGGCTCCTAAAACTGCGTCACTGGCTAAGGCAGGTGCAGCTCCCCATGTCTGGTGACACAGGGGGTCAGGAGCCGGGGGCTGCCAGCTCAGGGCTCTCGCTGTCCTTGTCCCCTGCCTGTGTCTCGGTGCTGCAGTGGTGGCCCGGAGCGCTCCCGAGGAGACCGTGACCAGCAGCTTCGCCTCCTTCATCCACGCGGCCCGGCCCGAGCACCTGTCCCAGACCGTGCGGCACCGGAGCAAGAGGATGATCCTGGACAGCATCGGGGTGGGGCTGGTGGGCAGCACCACGCGCGTGTTCGACATCGCCCTGCGCTACTGCCGGGTAGGGACCGTCCCAGCCCCGCCACGCTCCGATCCCGGGGGTTCTGGGCTGGCAGGGTGTCCTGGCACCATTCCCGCTCCCTCCAGCCCCTTCCCTGAGATTCCCTGCCTTCCCCAGGAGCTGTACTCCTCCGTGGCCGTGAGCTCTGTCTATGGAAAGCCAGGGGTGAAGCTCTCCCCGACTCTGGCCGCCTTCACCAACGGCGTCGCGGTAAGGCTGGATCTCCCAGGGAAATCTGTTCTCCCGGCTCTTCCAGGGGAATCCGTGCCTTGTGGTGCCTTCAAAACCAGGAATTAGCATTTTGGGAAGCAGGGTGGTCACTGGGAAGGTGGTGGGGGACAAAAGCCGTGGGCTCCTCTGCAATGTCCTGGCTTTTGGAGGGGCCAGACAGCTCCCATGGGAACATTGGGTGGAACCCATGGCAGAATTTCCTCAGGATTATCAGCAAGGTTGTTCCCTCAGCTCCCAAGCATGTTCTAATGTCCATTTCTCTGGCAGACTCATTCCATGGATTTTGATGACACTTGGCACCCTGCCACTCACCCCTCCGGGGCTGTCCTGCCAGCTCTGCTGGCAGCTTCCCAGATGTTGCCTCCAAACACCAAACCCAACGGCCTGGATTTCCTGCTGGCATTCAATGTGGGCCTGGAAGTGCAAGGAAGGCTCATGCACTTCTCCACTGAGGCTCATGACATTCCCAAAAGGTAGAGCTCCTTTTCTTCGCTGAGCAGGAAGAGGGTTGGCAAGTCTGGGTTTCAGAATGATAGTTTAGGTTAAGTCCAGTTTAAGTCGAGCTTAATTAAGATTTACCCCAGGATCAGGCCTTGAGAGCCAAATGCCAGAGGTGACAAAGCACCACATATTATTTGGTGACTTTGAGGGATTTTGCCTCAAAAATAACCCTGAGGAGGAGTCCCACTGAGTCTGAAGTGCCATCACCTGACCCAACCAGGACAGAGTTTGATGGTGGGCACAGCCCTGTGCCAACTGCTGTCCACCGGCAGTGTCCCGGTATGATCCAAGCAATGGGACCAACCAGGAACTGTTCCCATGGGCATGTTTGAGGGCAGGTCATTTGCCAGGGGGGTAGAAAGTTTGGCTGGATTGACACAAGCCATGGCACCTCCTAGAGAAAGTTCAAATTGCTTTTTGGAGATGCTGAGCTCCCTCTGTTGTCTCTAATGAGATTTCCAGTAGAAACTCAGTTTTTACATGGCTGAATTTGGAGCCGGGTGAATCCCACCCACACCAGAGCCAGGAGGGGTTTCCAGTGGCTGACTGGACCAGTTCCAGTCCCGTGGATGAGGTGCTTTGGTGTTCCCTGTGCCAAGCAGACAGGGATGCTCATTCCTGCCAATCCCCCCCGCAGGTTCCACCCTCCCTCGGTGGTCGGCACCTTGGGCAGCGCCGCGGCCGCGGCCAAGCTGCTGTCCCTCAGCTCGGCCCAGTGCTCCCACGCCCTGGGCATCGCCGCCTCCCTGGCCGGGGCGCCCATGGCCAACGCTGCCACCCAAGCCAAGCCGCTGCACGTCGGGAATGCCACCCGCCTGGGCTTGGAAGCGGCGCTGCTGGCAGCCCGGGGCATGGAGGCCAACCCTTTGATCCTGGATGATATCCCTGGGTGCTCCGGGTTCAGTGCCTTCTACAGCGTCTACCAACCCAAACCGCTGTCCACACCCAGCCAGCACCACGAGTTCCTCTTGGAAAAGCAGGATATTGCCTTCAAGCGATTCCCAGCCCACCTGGGGATGCACTGGGTGGTGGATGCTGCCTTGTCTGTCCGGAACCTCTTCATCAACTACGCGGGGTCCTTCTCTCCCTCTCTGATCCGCACCATCATGCTGAAGATCCCGGTGTCCAAGTACATCAACCGGCCTTTTCCCAGCTCGGAGCACCAGGCAAGGCACTCCTTCCAGTTCAACGCCTGTGCTGCCCTCCTGGATGGTGAGGTGGGCCTGGGGTCCTTCTCCGAGAGCAGCATCCACCGGCAGGAGCTGAGGGAGCTGCTGGACAAGGTGGTGGTGGAGCACCCTGAAGACAACGTGGCCAACTTTGACAAGATGTACGGAGAGGTGGCCCTGCTGCTGCACAGCGGGGACGTCCTGACAGGCAAATGTGACACTTTCTATGGGCACTGGAGGAAGCCCCTGAGCAAAGAGTCGCTCCTGAAGAAGTTTCGATCCAACGCCTCCCACGTGCTTCCAGAAGAAAAAGTTGAAGCCATCATCGCTCTGGTGGAGAACCTGGAGAACCTGGCAGACTGTTCCCAGCTGGCCTGCAGCCTGTGAGGGGACAGCACGGGGGGTTTGGTGAGGGGTTTGTCCCGGTGAAACTCTGATTCCTTTCTTCATTGGTGCTTTCCTATTGATTCCCAGTGACAGGAAATTCCCACCCCTTCCAGGAGACACTTTAATTCCAAAGGAACCCATAAGGCAGGAGGTGTGTCTGGGTTAGCACATGGAGTAAACTTCAACTCATGGTTGATGCTGAGTAGCTGAAAGGCCACCACAAATACAGAAAAAAATCCCATGGAAATCTCTGAGAATCCTGGCGTATCATCCAGTTCTCCAGAAGGAACTGTGCCTATGCATTCCTTAAAGCTGCATTCCAAGCTTTTCCTGGGCAGAACGCCTAACCGCTGAGTCTGGGAAGAGGAGGAAGTTCAGCTGCAGAGCCTGTGCTTTTCTTAGTGCTTTTCTGGGCACTTTTGGGATCATGGTCAGACAGTTCCGCCGGCCACAGGAAAAACCCATCATTGCTGGAAACAGCCCTGCCTGCAGAACTCTCCAGCAGAGAGGGATTATTTTCCTTTTCCAGTAAAAGCCTCCTGCTTCTCCAGCACTTGGGAAGAGTTTGCCACTTCTCTGTGCACAAAGGGTGGTTTGAGGACCCTTAAGACCTGGATGTCTTTTCTGAAGGAAAGGCAGTGAGGAATCCTACATCACTCCTACCCCCTGAGAGGTGATCCCTGCCCATCCCAGGACTGTGCCACACCATCCCTCCTGGCTTTCCCGGCTTCCCCAGGCACCTGTTCAGAGCTGGCTCACCAGGTGGCCCATGGGCATCTCTGGGTGGTGACCCGGGCACATCCATACTGTGACACTGGGAAATTCCTGTTTCCCTCCCCTGAGAGGAGGGGAAGCTCATTAAGACTCAGCTCTTAACTCATCTTTCCAGCTGGGATGAAATCCGTGCTCCTGAGTAGCCACTCCCTGAAAGGCTCCTTCCCCCACATCCTTCCTGAGCAGTGAGATGGAGAAATGCCCAACATTCCTCCACATTAAACACTGGGGTTGCTGATCCAGAGGGCTCCTTTCCAACAGGATCATGAGACAGGTGTGGAATCTGTTGCAGGAATGAGGGTTCAGGGGAGATGAGATGGGACCAGACAAGGAATGTGGGCCAGTTCCTTGTATCTTGCTGGCCGTGGTTTGTGCAGGGAATGAACCATCCAGAGCAGTTTTCCCACCTGTAAATCCACTTTCTCACACTGTCCAATCTTCACACGAATCTTACTGAATAAAGAATGGAATGAAATCCATTTTCTCCATGAGAATTCAATGTTACACTGTGTAGACCACCGATTTTTTGGTTTTAATTGGAATACTCATAATACGGAGGCTTTTCCAATCGATGGGGAATCCAGCAGAGGGTAGGACAGGGACAGCTGGAATGCTGGCCTGTAGCCAGTGGTTCCTCCAGGGAAAAACACTGAGCCCCACAGGATGTTTTTCCTGGTGAGGACGACAACCATCAGCCAGCAGAGCCTGGCTGTGCTCCAAGAGGTTTCTCTGTCAGCAATACATTTCAAATACCTGCTAACTTTCCATGACAAGTTTTGAGTTTCCCTTGGTTCAGGTCAGGTGAGATCCCCATGGAATGTGTCATTCCATGTCCAGTGAACTTGAAACCCATGGAGCCAGTGCCCTCCGGGCCAGCCAGCAGCTCAGCACTCAAAGGGATCAAGAGGTGTGACAAAAGGGAGAGGGGCTTCAGTGGAGGGAACAAAACCTCCTGGTGGATTACCAGTTCCAGTGCCCTAACCTGTGTCCCAGTGTTCTCCTTCCCACACCTCCTGCTCCATGCTGCAGGGATGCCGGGAAGCAGGGAAGCTGTGCAGGAGAGGACGGAACTACCACCCTTGGTCCTGTTGGTGCTGGAGCATAAAAAAGGATTTTCCATTTTGGTTTCAGGCTACACTTTGCCCCTGAGGTCCAGAAACCCTTCTAAACCTCATCCATGTCTTGTCCCATCGGATGCAATCCCGACTCCTTTCAGCAGCTGATGTGTAAAATTAAGGGAAGGTTGGGAGGGTCCAACTTCCTTTTATTGAGCCCCTTACAGTTCATGGATTCCCAGGATCATTGAGGTTGGAAAAGACCTCCAGGATCATCCAGTCCAACCTGTGCCCAATCCCTACCTTGTCCTGAGCACTGAGGCCTTCTGTGGACAACTCCAGGGATGGGGACTCCAAATCTCCCTGGGCAGCACCTGCCAATGCCTGATCAGCCTTTCCATGAGGAAATTCCTCCTGATGTCCAACCTGAGCCTCCCCTGGCACTCCCTCTTGTCTCTTGTTCCCTGGGAGCAGAGCCTGACCCCACCTGGCTCCTACCTCCTTTCAGGGAGTGATAAGTTGTGGAGAGTGGTAAGTTAAAGCAGAAAGTGGCTTTTCCAGAGTATCCAAGAGCTAAGGGCATGCCCGAGATTTTTTTCACTCATGGAATTTCCTCTAAAAGCTTAAGACTCTGAAAAAGCTTCCAGTATCCCACCCCAGGAAAATGTCTCACTCCTTATTTCCAGTTTCAAACAGCAAATGCTTCAAATATCTGACCAATTAGGTGGCCTCAACCCCTGGCAAGGGAGGCAAGACCTTAACGAGCCCAGAAGAAAAATGGGCTGTGAAAATTACAGAGCAGCTTGTGTGACACTGAGGGTGCTCAGCGACGGTGCCAACAAAGTCCCCAACTGCTCCTCTCAGGATGAATAAGAAAAGAGCCATTGTCCTTCTTTCTGCTGCTGCTCGCTCCAAGATAAATGACACTTTAAATTAAGGAACGGGAACATTTCTCCACAAACATATTTATAGGAGTAAACTCAGTGAGTGCAAGGTCACCTGCAATGCAGAGCCAGGCAGGATCCCTGTCAGCAATCAGGCAAGAACCTGTGGCTGCCCCTGGATCCCTGGCAGTGCCCAAGGCCAGGCTGGGGGGCTTGGAGCAGCCTGGGATAGTGGGAGGTGTCCCTGCCCACGGCAGGGAGTTGGACTAAATGGTCCAAGGTCCCTTCCAGCCCAAGCCTTTCGATGATTCTACAATCCCAGACCAAAAATTAGGGCTCCTCTGACACACGTGTTTGGCCAAGGAGGGGCCCTGAGAGGGGAGGAAGAGCTGAGGCAGGGCTGGCGTGTGCAGGATGCCACTGCCACCGCTCTCCTGTGGGCTCTGATCCTCTCCCATGGGCATCAACCCTCTCCTGTGAGCATCGGCCCTGTCTCTGGTGCACCAACCCTCTCCTGTGGACTTTGACCTTCTCCCATGGGCTTTGACTCTCTCCCGTGGGCTTTGACCCTCTCCCATGGGCAGAACTCGCTTGCGGACTTTGACCCTCTCCTGTGGGATTTCACCCTTTCCCATGGGGATTGACCCTCTCCCGTGGGCTTTAAATCTCTTCTGTGGGCACCAGTTCTCTCCCATGGGCACCGACCCTTGCCATGGGCACTGAGTCTCTCTTGTGGGGATCAACCTTCCCCCGTGGGCTTTAAATCTCTTCTGTGGGCACCAGTTCTCTCCCATGGGCACCGACTCTTTCCACTCAGTTTCTCTTGTGGGGACCAACCTTCTCCCGTGGGCACCAACCCTCTCCCGTGGGCTTCGATCCTCTCCCGTGGGCTTTGACCCTCTCCCGTGGGTTTTGATCCTCTCCCGTGGGCTTTGACCCTCTCCCGTGGGCTTCGATCCTCTCCCGTGGGCTTTGACCCTCTCCCGTGGGTTTTGATCCTCTCCTGCGGGCTTTGACCCTCTCCCGTGGGCTTTGACACTCTCCTGTGGTCTTCGACCCTCTCCTGTGGGCTTCGACCCTCTCCTGTGGGCTTTGACCCTCTCCCGTGGGCTTTGACCCTCTCCCGTGGGTTTTGATCCTCTCCCGTGGGCATCAGCTCTCTCCTGTGGCCAGGACCCAGCCACTGGCTTTGACCCTCTCCCTTGGGCACGGACCCTCTTCCGTGGGCCCCGACCCTCTCCCGGGACCAGGATTCCCCCGTGGGGTCCCGAGGCACCGGACACGGCCGGGGGATATCAGCACCCTGGAGAGCATCCGCCCGACGGGCACAGGCACCGGGGCGTGGGGACTCCGCTCCCTCCCTGGGATCCCTTCCCAAATCTCCATTCACAAAGAGGCGAGGACATGCCCGCAGCTTTCTCCCACGACATTCCTGTCTTTGGTTCCCACAAACAACTCAGTGGACAGCAGCTCATCCCCACTGGCACAAGCTTCTTATCATCCAAAGCACAGAATACTTCGTGACTTTGACATTTTACACACCATGGAGAATTTTGGATTTCCCACGAAATTCCAACAAGAAAAAGAAATGAGTACAATTTGGATATTCTTTCAGTTTTATAGAGGGTTTTGACTGTGGAGGTCGGAGGAGTCCTCTGTGCCTTCTAGTGCCAGGATAACGGTGCTACCTCAGTGTGGACAGCCCGGGAACTGCTCCCCCTGAGAATCGCCATCTCCTTTTTAGTTGTTTCACGCTTTTTAAATACCTGCGAAATGGCTTTTTTAAATAACTAAAGAAAGAAGAAAACTAAGGAGAGTCCCACAAGTAACCGGGTGCCATCAGGCTCCTTTGTGTCAGACCATCCTCATCCCTGCATAAACCCAGGTGAAATCCAGGACTTCAGCGACTCTGCCCTCCATGTAGTCATCTCATCCCTGCTTTTTCCAATCCCAAGTGACAGAAACCCCACAATTATTGATGAAAGCTGAGGACGAGACCGGGAGCTTCTGTTTCAGGAGTGTTTGAGTGTCAGACACCGAGGCCAAAATCCCAATTCCTAGGCGAGAAGTGTGTTTGGACAGTCACTGCTGGAGTGAAACCTCTGGCTTGGTGGCAGAGCCACCAGCACCAGGCAGCCTGAGACGAGGAGCAGGAGGGTGAGAGGAAAGGAGGCAGAAATCTACAGCTGTGCAAAAGTGACCATGAAGAGGAGAGGAATGACAGGTGGGCAGTGTAGGAATGAAGATTTCAACTGCAGCAAAAGGGATATCAGAAATTAGGGAAAATGTCCCAACAACTGCAGTGCAGCAGCAGCAAGACAGGTGTTCCCAGAAGGCCATGAAGTCTCCGTGATGGGGATGGATAATGGTAGGATTGGCACCCAGAGCTGAGCACGCTGCCTTGGGAAATCTCCCCATGTCCTTGCAGCCCTACTTTGTGACTGGGATTTGAGGCTTGTCCTAGGTCTGCAAAATTAAAGCTTGGATCTGTAAAATGGCCATGTGAACCTGGCCTCTGCATCCCATCTCCTACCGGGACATGGGCAGAGGATGGGCCCTGGTCAGGGCTCTCCTTTCTCATCTGCAGCCGCATCTGTGCAGTACCTGGAAACCTCAATCAGGTTCTCGTCGGGGTCTCGGAAGTAGATGGAGATTATTGGACCCACAGCACCAGTTCTGGCCACGGGACCTTCTTCAATTGGCACCCCACAGGCCTGGGAGGACACAGCAGAGCAGGGCTTTGATATCTGAGGTCAGGTCACTGTCGTGCCCTTCTCCCCCCAGCCTTGACAACGTGAACTGTTGGATGAGACAACCCTGACATTCCCCAATTCACTTCCCCAAAAGTGTCATAGAGGCTCTGGTTTGTGTCTCCTGGGATCTCACTGCCCTGGGGACACTCCGTGCCTGCCTCACCTCCAGGTGGTCCCGCAGCTTCTCCAGGGGCAGCGCTGTGATCAGGCAAAAATCCGCAGAGCCGGGCACCGGGCACCGGGCCTTGGGCTCAAACTCCTGCCCAGCCTCGTGCAGGTTGAACTTCTGGTGGCCAAAACGCAAAGCTTTGCGATTTCCCTGTTCCCAGAGGAAAAGATCAAAGTAAGGGCGACTTCCTGGGCTGGAAACCTCCAGCACCCACTCAGCCAAGCAGTCCTGAAAACCCTGGGGACCTGGTGGAGTCCTGCTAACTCAGGGCTTTGCTCTGGCAACCCAGAACTGATCACTGCAAGGCTCCCATGATATTCTTCAAGATGTGGAGTGACCCAAGAAATTCCCACAGCCACATGCAGCCACTTCCAAAGGGCAGTGATGCAGGTTTTGGGGCTTGGGCACTCTCCGTCCAGCCACACAGCCAATGCCCAGGCTGGTTCTGCAGTGGGGACAAAGCTGAGGAGATGGGAAGATGGTGAGGAAAGAGGTTTTGGCAGCTCTCTGCGTGATCTCAAGGAGATTTTTGCAGGTTCACGTGACAGCTGAGTCCCATGGAAATGCAAGACAGTGAGTCCCTGAAGAACAGAGTTGTGAGTCTGCTTTTGAGAGACCTGGTGGAGCAGGAGAGAAGGACACAAGCTTACAAGTTAAAAAGGTGCTGTGTGTTCATCCAAAAGAGCTCAAAGCTCAGGCAGGAGAGGAGCTGGAATACTAAATATTAAATATTAACCAACCTTTCCTCCCTTTGCCAATGGAAATATCAAAACAAGATTCTGTTAGATGTCTTCAGAGACTGTGTGGGTTTGAGAGTTCTCCTTCTTCAGTCCTAGGAATTGTTTTTCAGAGAATCTTTCTCTTTTTTTGTAACTTTAAATCCTCTCACATCGTGGTTTGGACTGACCTCTGCCTCATCCTGACTCTCCTGATACTCAGAGCTTGATGGGCTGCAGCTTGTGCTGGTCCTACCATCCCACCCCATGCCCAGAGAACCTCTCAGAGATCCACAGGGCCCAGAACCACAGTTCCAGGTCCCCTAGACCCAAACCAAGCCTGTGCTCCATGTTACCTTGAAAGTCACCACCTCCATGCCCAGGACTTTGGAATAAAAGGCCACGGTGTCCTCGATGCTCTTCACAGTCAGCACAAGGTGGTCCAGGCTCTGGATGAAACACGAGGGTGGGCTCGTGCCCTCCTCCTTCCAGGACATGCTCTCAGGGATGGCAGCTGGCATGGAAAACAGGAGAACAGGAAAGTTAGGAGCATCCAGCTGTGGGTGTGAGATGGGAAATGGTCCAGGCTGAGAAGAGCTGAGTGGGGATCTCACAGGTTTTCCTCTGTCCTGCAGGTGGCACAAGCACAGAAGCAATAAATCCTCCTCGCTGGAAGAGCCTGACTCCGGTCTGCATCTGGTGGCACCTGAGCCCCTCAGAGGCCCCGGCTGGGGCCGGGTCTGGGGGACCATTGGGGTGACCTCGCTGAGGGCTGGTGTCACCTCGCTGAGGGTTGGTGTCACCCAGGTGCTGAGCTCCCAGCCCCTGTGAGCACCAAGGACAGGACCTTGTGTGTGATCCTTCCTCCAACCCCCTCCGGGCTCCTCCCAGCTGCTGACACTCATGCAGGTGGAGCCAAGAGAGCTGGGGACTGGCAGAGCAGTAGGAAATATTTGGATTTGGGGTACCTGTCATCGTTTGTCTTCAAGCTGCCAGATGTCACCCCCAGGCAGAGGCTGAGGCTGGGGCCAGGGGCTCGGGGTGGTGCAGCACCAGGGTGTGGGGACTCACCAGACCAGGGGTACAGAGGTTCTTGGTGGTTTCTGATGGGTTCAGTTTCCCTGGCACTGCCCTTGGCTTTTAGGAACATGGGTTAGTGTGGCCTTGGCAGTGCGGGGGGAATGGTTGGACTCAAAGATCTCAGAGGGCTTTTCCAATCTAAATGATTCCATGATTCTGTGTGGGAAATGGTTGGTGAGGAGAGCTCTCACAGGAGCAGGGTCAGCATAAAACCAGGCACAGTTTCACCAGGTCTCTGCTCACTGCAGCCAGAGGAGCTTGTTTGGAGCAGGATCCCATTATCCTGCTCCATGGCATGGCCTGACTGTGCCCAGTGACCGCACATGGGGGGCTGTCAACAAACCCAGCAGAAAGTCCCTGCCCTCCTTGCTGCTGTTTGGTGTTTAATAACCTCGCAGGAACCTGGCTCAATCCCTCTGCTCAGTCCCTCCCTTCCACCCTGGATGTCCTCCTGGGTGCTCCCAAATTGCAGCACCTTCATATCCCAGCCTACAGCTCCCACCTCCTGCCCAGCCTCCCCTCCCCTCCCAGGTGAGCCTGTGAGCCAAAAAATGAAAGGAAACAGGGCTGAAAAAATCCTGTTACCTCCAGAGGGATGGGAGCTGGGAAGGCAGCACTGGATGGTTCCCTATGATCGTCCTCTTCCTGCTGTGGGAGCAGCAACGTCACGGGACAATGGGAGGGAATAACGAGATTGGAAACAGGAGTGCTGAGCATTGCTCCCTGCAGAGGTGGACCTTGACCCAAAGGCCAACTGCTTGAAAAATCCCAGAAAAATTGTCTGGATTTTTCCCTTTACAAGGGAAAGCTGGGGTTATGTGCTGGTTTAAAGCTCCCACTGAAGAAATAAGGATGTCATTGGAGAAGGGGAGCTGTCCAAGCAGCCACAGCAGGCTCCCACCTCCCTGGCAATGGACAGGGAATTTTGCCTCCAAGATTATTTTCTAACATGCAAAATAAATAAAATTTGCTCTGCAAGGCAAATACCAAAGAGTTCAAACTCTTCAGTTGTTTAGGGAGAAGGTTGTGACAGACATGTGAGTCCCATGATCATCATCCCAAAAAACAGACACAACATGGAAAGAATGAAAATGTATTGGTGAGTTGATGTAGGAAGATTCCTACGAAAACAGGATAAAACCAGGCAATTCCCTGAGGGATTGGTTTGAATCTCTAGAACTGTACATTTTCTCCACTCCACTTAACATGTGAGTAAATCTGAGCTAAAAGCAATAAAACTATGAATATTTACAGCTCTGGACTTTTGTCTGGCAGATGATTTTCACAGGAGAGCTGGCAGAGCACTGGTGCCTGTTTGGATACCTGGGTGTGGGAACACCTCACACACAGAGTGCCTGGCTGTGGTTTAACCCCCTGGTTTAGCACAGGCTCCCTGGGAAACCTGAGCACAGAGAAGAGGGAGAGTCCCTGGAGAGAAGATGCTTTTCCATTGGGAATGGCCTGCCGAGGAGGTGCAGCACCAGAACTCACTTTGGCAGAAATCTGAGGTTTGGAGGGTTTATTTACTAGTGACAGAATGGTTTCTTGGAGCAGGGAAGTTGTGGTTTGGTCCAAGAGCTCCACTTCCCCAAGGGAGATTTAGTCCCAGACTGACCAGTCAGAGGCACTATGGGATGAAGTTCAGGGTAGGCAGCCACACATCCAGCCTGGGAATGGTTTTGCATTCAGCTCCTTGAAGGTGTGGCCGCAGACAGGGGTTCCTGAGCTGCTCCCTCTGTCCTGGGAGGGATTTCTCTACATGTTGGACACAGTGATGGAGTTGAAGTAGCTCAGCAAGTCCTCCATGGTGAAGTCCATGGCAATCCCTGATCCCGCATAGCAGCGCTGGATGAGCTCCTCAAACTCCTGGTACTGCCAGAGGAACTCCTGCTCCATGGCCTTCCACACCACCTGCAAAACCAGACCCTCAGCTCCTTCCCTGCCCCTGCAGCCACACAGCTGGTGCAGTCCTGAACCCCAAACCCTCCCAGTGTTACACCCATCCCGCCCCAGTTACCGGCAGAAGATTTTCCTCTGGGGACAGATCCTTGTGGATTTTCCAGTAGAGCGTCTCCAGGGCTCGCTTTACTTCCTTGCCAGGGTATTTTTCAACGACTTTCCGGAGCTCCTGCTTGCTGTAGGCCAGCTGGAAGCTGATTTCCTCTTCCTTTACCCCCTGAGCCACCCGGGCTTTCACCCCGTCAAAGAAGTGCTGGAAAGGGAAGGAGACATTCCATGATGAGCCATCCTAAGGTGGATTCCTGCATCAGAAAACCTGACTGAAACCTGACTGCTGAAACCTGACTGCTGCCCTCAGTTCCTTCTCATGCCTAACTAAGTTGAAATGAAGTATTGGGGAGTGTTTCATGAAGTATTGGAGACTTTTATCCTCCAGGAAAGCAACGTTTAAGGAATTTCATGGCTCTCTCCCTACCCTGCTCAATAAGCAGCATCTCTAAGGGTTGCAGGCCCGTGGAGCAATGGGACTGCTGGAAAAATCCCTCAGAGATCCCTCCTGTTCCTTGGTGCTTCCCAAAGTTTTCTCACCACAGAGGGTTTGGAGCCAGAGGTGGGAATGGGGGATCCCAGAACCTGCACAGGTGTAAAGCAAAACTCGACTTTTCTCAGTTCTTGTGACATCTCTGCCACAGCTGGACAGGGCATTCCACATGTGGTGTAAAAAAAGGGAATAATATCTTCCCTCATCCTACTGGCTGCTCATACAGCCTAAGAATCTCTTTGGGTATTCCTGCTGCAACTTGGCTGTGGAGAAATACCCTAAATCCTAAGGATTTTGAGTTCCTAAATATTTCCAACAAACAGGAATGGTCTCCTGCATTACTTACACCCCTTTGCACCTTCTCTTGGTGTCCATGCTTAAACTGAGAGACCTGAAGAAGGCCATGCCAGGATTTTTGAAAATCCAGGTGGCCTCATATCCCATTCCCTTTGTTCTGAGCAAGAAAATGATCCTTTCCCTCAGAGAGGGATGATTTTGAGCCAAAGCAGAGCTCAGGTAGCACGAGATAGCGAGCTGATTTTCCAGTGAAGCCAACAAATGTTTGACAGCAACGACTGGAAGCAAATTGGAAGTAACAGGTCCCATAAATAATTCAAGCTGAGCTCAGTCTGCGAGACATTTTAGGAAGAGGGAAGGAGCAGAATCACCACAGTCTTGGGAAGGAGGGAATGTCTGTTTGAGTTAGCAGAGCCAGATGCTCTTAGCTCAGTTAACAAAGCAGCCACTTGGGAATGGATGGATCAGCCCAGGCAGCTGTGAAGAAAGAAGCAGGATCTGCCAGATGCCGGCACGCAACCGGAGCGGGACTGGGAACAAACTGGGAACAAACTGGGAACAGACTGGGAACAGACTCCCCACCAGTGCTTTGGAACTCTGCACCCGGTGTGTCTCGGTCCATCCCCTGGAAATGGGCATGAGGACAAAGCAGCAGGAGAATGAGAAAATCCCTCACATGGTTTGGATTGTCAGTAATGAGAGGGAGTGCAAAAGGCTTCCTTTATGGTAGGGTGGTCACATTATCTGGATATGAGGAATTTTTTCCAGTGAGAGCAAGCTGGGATAATCAATCAAACCTCCCTAGGGATGTGATAGAGTCCCCACCACCGGAGTTTTCAAGATGTCACTGGACAGGGAGCTACAGAATCTCTTCCAGGCAAGTTTCTCAATGAAGTTTGGCCTGGATGATCCTTTGGAGTCCCTGCCAGCCTGGGCTGTCCTGACAGTCTGCTACTGAGCTGGGGCTGTGGTGCACAGCCAAACCCAGAGAAGGTGTGGGAGCCCTGGGGATGTGACAAGAAAGTGATATAATTCCCAGAATCTTCCAGGGAAGGTCTATGAACACCAGTTAATCCAGAGTTTTGGGAAAAGCAGTTGTCCTTGGAGGCCCAGGCAAGGGTCCTGTACTCACAGTGAGCTTCTCCAGTGGCTGGCCCAGGTGCTTGGTGATGTATTTCTCCATGTGCTCCCTGTACCTTTGCTTGGCTTCTCTCTTCTTGTTCTCCAGGCAGGGGATCTGCTTTTGGCACAGGAAGCTGTGGATGTGGTGGAAATTTTCCATCATGACCATATCCGTGTTCACCTTCAGGTTTGCTGAGGGCAGGCTGCTGACTGGGAAGAAAGGAAGGAATCAGGTATGGGGAGAAGCCCCTGCAGGCTGTCAGGAGGGACTTGCCTCATTTGAACTGCCTGACCTCCTCCAGAACAGAGAGAGTAATTACAACACAAATCCTGATCCCTGTGCATGATTCCCTACCTCAGCTGCTTCCCTGCAGACATTGCTGGGGCCTGGCAGGGGCTGTGGCCATGGGTTTATCCGTGGGTCACCCCAGGCTCCTCTGCAGGTGGGAGCTGCCTCTCTACACCACCTCTTGATGTGTGGTCAGAGCTGTTTCTCTGCATTCCCTTGGGTCCTCTCCAGGCTGGGAAATGGAACATTTCCACTGACAGGCACTTGGGTGCTCCAGCTGGGACAACTGAAAGCTTCCTGCCATGTTCTCCCAACCCCTCTCACCCTACCAACACACTTTGGTGTTTCTGGGGAAGTTTTCCTTTGGCTCCCAAGAGCTTCTAAAAGGAGCCTGATCTGTAGTGAGGAGCACTCCCTCCACAGAGGGACAGGAAACACTGGAATTAGACCCAAAGCTGAGCCTGTGTGTCTCAACCCTGTCACCCCCTAGGACCATCCCACTGTGGCAGACACTGCACACCCAGAATTTATCTGGTGCTCGCAGGATCTTGTTCAGGAGAAGGGGTTTCAGCTCTGGGCAGTGCCCAGGGGACAGACAGCTTCCATCCTGCCACACTTGGAATTTGTCTGGTGCTCCCAGGACCTTGCTCAGGGAAAGGAGCTTCAGATCCAGGCAGTGCCCAGGGGACAGGCAGCTCCCACCCTGCCCAGTGGCTCTGCTGGTCACTCCTGCAGCTGCAGGTGGACATTGCCTGACCAGAACATCCAGCCTTTGCACTCACTGCTGCTGAAGACGCTGCTGGCCAGCCTGAGCTGGGCCTTGTCCAGCTCCCCCCGACGCCGGGATGTCCGGAACACCTCCTCGGAGAAGGCCACGAACTCCTCAAAGTGGCTCACACAGGGCAGGACCCCCCCTTTCATCCTGCTGGGTGTCTTGGCCTCCTCCATCTCCTTGCACAAGGTCCCCTGAGAACGACACACAAGATGTGACACCTCAGATCCGACCTCACTTGGTGGAGCACAGGCCAGGAAACAAGGCAAGGAATTGGGTGTGGGAACAATTTTCCATTTACCATGACTATAAGGAATGTGAGATTCCTTGTTCGAGGCTGGCATGGAGCTGTGCCAGCTGCTCTCCTGCTCCCCCAGGCCGTGGGGTTCTTTGCTCGGCCACAGGGAACAAACTCCCTGTGCCCACCACTGCCAGTCCTGCTGCTGCCAGGAAGGCTTAGGAGTGGATTTGCTGCTCCTGGCCTTGGCACAAACACAGTTATAGGATCGTGGAATGGTTTGGATCGTGGAAAAGACCTTACAGATCATCCCATTCCATCCCCTGCCATGGAACAGCTTCCACTATCCCAGGTTGTTCCGAGCCCTGTCCAACCTGCCCTTGGACACTTCCAGGGATGGGGCAGCTCTGGGCACCCTGTGCCAGGGCCTCCACCCTCACAGCCAGGAATTACTTCCCAATATCCATCTCACCCTGTTCTCTGGCAGTGGGAAGCTATTCCCCCTTGTCCTGTCCCTCCAGGCCCTTGGAAATAGTCCCTCTCCATCTTTCTTCTCCCTTCAGGCCCTGGGAGGCCACAGTTAGGTCACCTCGGAGCCTTCTCTTCTCCAGGCTGAACAATCCCAATTTTCTCAGACTTTCCTCAGAGTAGAGCTGCTCCATCCCTCATGTTAGAAATTCAGATTGAACATCAGGAGGACTTTCTACACAGAAAAGGTGCTCAGGCCTTGGCAGGGGCTGCCCAGGGAAGTTTGGAGTCCCCATCCCTGGAGGTGTCCAGGGAAGGCCTGGACGTGGCACTCAGTGCTCTGGGCTGGGGACAAGGTGGGGATGGGCACAGGTTGCACTCAATGAGGTCTTTCCCAACCTAAATGATTCTGAGATTCTGTTTAGAAGATTCTGGGAGAGGTCAAACACCACTCACAATGCGTTTGTTGAAGCTGCTCTTGGCCAGGAGCAACACATTCCCCAGGAGGGTGTTGAGGAAGGACGAGGGGGGAGCTGAGGAAGAGCCCCAGATCCCAAACACGGAGTCGCTCAAGGTCACCAGGACCTGCATGCAGCCGAACGGGTGGACTTTATTGCAGACATCCAGAAATGCCCTCAGCTCCGGCTCCAGGCAGCTGAAGATGTCGCTCAGCAGTTGGGTTGTGGGTTCTTCTGGCCTTAAAAACCAAACCAAACCACGGGAAAGGTCAGGAATTAAATGGGGAGGGCCATCCGAGCCCATGTCCGGTCAGGGCTGCCCGTGTATCCCATCACCCACGTACTGGCTCCGAGCCTTGGTGCAAGGAGGATCCTCTGGAGATGCCGTGGGCTCTCCTCCCTTAGTGGCAGATGCCTGAAAAAAGATTGGAGTGGAAATTATCAGAGGATCCCAGAATGGTTTGGGTTGGGAGGGATCTTAAAGCTCATCCAGTCCCTGCCATGGTGTCTTCCACTGTCCCAGGCTGCTCCAAGGCCCATCCAACCTGGCCTTGGGCACTGCCAGGGATCCAGGGGCAGCCACAGCTTCTCTGGGCACCCTGTGCCAGGGCCTCCCCACCCTCACAGGGAGCAATTTCCTCCCAATATCCCATCTCAATCCACTAAATTATGCTTTGCCTGCTCTCAGCCAGGAAAACGAGCTCTGGGTTTATTTCTGCTGCCTCCTGCTGGAGTCCTGTGTTTAATGCTTAGAGACCCCTGATTTTCCCAGAGCTATGAATTAAATTTCATTTAATTCTCCTCTTTAGCTTCTGCACAGATTTTTCTCAGAGGATGGGAGCCCAGGGGAGCTCAGATACCCCATGGACGTGCCAGGCTGGAGGGAAGAGTGGATAATGGGCCTGGAGAAGACACGGTGCTCACCCTCACCTCCAGCATCTGCAGCTCCGCGGAGTCCTGGCCCAGATGGAAGAATTTCTGCAGGAATTGCTGCTCCGAGGTGCAGAGGGGCTGCAGCTCTCTCAGCACCTGCTCCAACACCTGCTTAGAAACCCCTTTGGTCAGAAAACCCTCAGGAACCCTGGGGACACCGGAGCAGGTCTGTGTCCCCCTGAGGGGACATCGGGCAGCTCACGGAGCTCCTCAGCTTCTGCTCCAGGGAAGGACCACGGGATGGGGTGGGACATGGAACACCTCAGGAACCCTCAGCTCTTTACCTTGACGATGTTCCCTCTGTCCAGGGTGTCCTGCTGGCTTTCCCTGCTCCCGGGGAGGCTCCACCGGGGCTGGTGCCTGTTCCCCGTCAGCTTGTCCCACGTTTCCTGCAGACCTGCACAAGGTGTGGGATGTCAGAACATCCCAGCCCTCCTGGCTTCCCTTTAAAATCTTAAATATCTCTTCTGATGTCTGGCATTATGCATGAATTGACCTTTTCCTGTTGGCTTCGGATATTTGGGGATGCAGGTGTAATATCCGTTTTTTGTCTGCCTCCTCACCTGTTTCTCTCTCTTTTTCATTACTTTTATTTCACTGAACTCTCTTTTTATTTCACTGATTGTGTGTTTATCTCTTTGCCGCCTTGTGCTTACCCTTGAGGGCTGGGGTGTGGAAAATCCCAGGTGATAAGAGAATAAATCAGCAGAAAAACTTGCAAAAATCTCAGGAAAAATTGTTTTGTGCTTAGTTTTGATGGTAAATTGCCATTAAAATATATCCAGGGGTGGCGGGAGTGGCTTTTTCTCAAAAAAATGGCCTTTTAAAATTAAAATCTTTCACCTGGAAATAAATATATTTTGCCAACATTGGCAGTTTTGCCACTGGATGCTCAGCTCGAAGAGGAAAGTTGAAAAAATCCTTTGAAAATGAGCCTTTAAAAAATCCCTTTATACTCCCTGAAAGAAATCAGTGGGTAAACATCCAGATTATTTTCTAATTAATTCTAAAAATAAGTATCATTCCCCTATCCCAGGGACCTGGGGGAGTCAGGTCAGCTCTCCCTTTCTCACAACATCCAAAATATCTTTATTTGAGGCACTCCCTGCAGGGTTTTGCCTTTGGGAAGGATGTGACAGCTCCATGCTGAGCAGGGATGAGGGGTGACAGGAGCCAGCTCTGCTTACAACCTCAGCCTTGCTAAAACCATGACTAAATTGATGAGCTGCTTCCTAACCTTTTTCCCAACCTTACACAATAATTTCACTCGTTGGAAAGTGAAATTAGGAAAAAAAAAACAGGAAAAAATATCTCCTAACAGCAAATGGGAATGAATTTTACAAGCCTGTAAATGTTAGTGTGGAAAAGGGAATGGGAAGATGAGAAGAGACTTAATTATTGCCTCACAATTAATTGTAAACAGCTTGAGGTTTGCCTTTTAAACTCTCCCCTCACACTGAAACAAGGCAATAAATCAGCAGGTGATGCTTTTAGAAGGATTTGCCATAAATAATCCTTTATGAGGGCAGGGAACCAACCCAAAAAAATTACTGGGATGATCAGGAGAAAGAAAGTGGCCTGGAGAGTGAGACTGGGATATCTGACAGCAGGGATGAGGGAGATTTTTGGGCAGGTGTCCTCACAGCCTGGGCTGCATCCATGAGCTGGGGAAACAGCAGGAAAGACCTTGGATGAGGCTCCTGCAGAACTTCATCAAAGCCAAACCTTCCCTGCAAAACAGCCTGGGACCAGCCAGTTCTGCAGGAAATATTCCAGCAGGAGGCTCAGGGAGCTGGGAGAGCCCTTCAGTGCCTGTGCTGCCAGCTCCTGCAGGACACACGTGCAGCACCCCAGAGAGATGGACAGGGAATTCTGGCTGTGCCCTGGAGCTGAGAACAGGTCACCTTCCCCTGCTGTCCCCCTGCTCTGCCCCCAGCACGGCAGGGATGGGCAGAGAAGCCTCGGTGGTGACACCACCAGCCCTGGGGAAGGTGCCTCCTGCACAGACACAACCTCTGTGGGGACAACTTTCTAAAAATTCCCCTTTCTCTCACGAACCTCTCTGTGCAGAAATGTGGGGCTGTTGTTTCAATGTTCTGCTCACACCAGAGATGGGCTGAACAAGCCCAACCCAGCCTGGGGCTTCCCAGACCCGTCCTCAGCCCATGGAGCGGAGCAGGGCCAACCCAGGACAACAACACTCAGCTTCTCCTGTCCCTGGGAGCAACTCCAGCACTGGCCAGACACTCTTGGGTGATTTGTGCTGTTGCAGGAACACCTTGTAGCCATCAAGGTGTCCTTCTAAAGGTTTCCCAGACACGGGGTTTTCCCCTGGGATTTAATCACTCCTGGTTTATAGACCCATGTAGGAATTAAAGATGGATAAAGTCCTGACAGGAAATCACAGGTTTAACATTTAGGGAAGGGGATGGGGCAGACTGGATGCCACATGTGTCCTACACCACTTTTTTTTTTAAATTTAACCACCTTCCTTTCAGAAGTTGTCCAGTGGAAGGTGTCCCTGCCCATGGCAGGGGTGGAACTGCATGGGCTTCAAGGTCCTTCCCAACCCAAACCATTCCATGATAAAGGATCTCTTTAATTGCCATCTCCACCACTGCAATATTCCCTGTTTTAATGACTTTCCAAGCACTCCCAGCTGTTCTCAGGGAGGAACCAAACCTGGGTGCTTTTCTTTTCTCTCCCTCAGCAAAATTCCAGCCCTTTGCTCCAAGTCCATCAATCCCTTTGCAAGGAGGATCCAGGGTCTCTTCACCCTGCACCAAATCTGTGTTGTTTCCTCCTGTTTGAATCAAAGCAATCACCTTCCTTCCAGAAATGATGCTGCTCCCATCATCTTGTAAACAACAACTGGAGTTGGCGTCCCTCTGCCAATTCCCCAGGTTTCCTTGCTCTGAATGCATTCATTCCTTCTTACCAGGAATTCCTATTTTTCTAGCAAGGAAGAACAGGTTTCTCCATGAAAAGCTGTATCCAGGTGTGGAGGAGAGGGATGTGAGAGAGGAATGTTATTTTTTTTAACACTTTGTTTCACTTGATGTTGCAGGTGAGGTGAACCATGGGCCCCTCTCTGCCAGGCTGAGAGGAATCATGGAATGGTTTGGGCTGGAAGGGACCTTAAAGCCCATCTTGTTCCAACACCTTCCACTATCCCAGGTTGCTCTGAGCCCTGTCCAACCTGGCATTGGACAATTCCAGGGATCCAGGGGCAGCCACAGCTTCTCTGGGCACCCTGTGCCAGGGCCTCCCCACCCTCACAGCCAGGAATTCCTTCCCAGTATTCCACCTAACCCTGCCCTCTGGCACTGGGAAGCCATTTAGGTGCCATCAGATCTATTTAGATGAAATTTTCCTATTTCTTTCCAGGACTACTGTGCTCCCCTGCAGGTCCTTGTGCCAGCACTGCCCATCCCATGGTTCTGAGATCCCCTGTTTTCCCAGTGGCTGAGTGTCTTTCCCAGGGGAAGTGGCACTGGGCAGGGGGAGCTGGAGGGGTGGTGGGGCTGTTTTGGGTGTGATGAACCACAAAAACGGGAGCCACCAGCCCCATTCCCTTCCTTAGGCTCCATCCTCTGGCTCAGGGTTGGACATCAGTGATGAAGGAGGTGCAGAGCTGGAAGTGATGACTCTGATGGACAAAACACACCAGTCTGACATTCAGACTGGGCCAAACTGGCCTGGAAATTTCCATTACAGCCCTTTGTTTTGCTGAAGGAAAATGTGACTTGGGGGCCATAAAAAATTTCCAGAGGAGACGGATCAGTTTCTCTTTTTATCTTCAGAAACACCTGACCAGAATATTTTGAGTCAGATCCAGCCAGTTCTGTGGAAATGAGCACCTTGGGACGCCACAGCCCCACAGTCAGCTCACTGTGAAATCATCCCACAAATATTGCTGTGAATTCCCTCTGTCTTCTGGGACAGGGAAAAGTGTCTGAGGAACCTTGCATGAAATATGGACCAAGCTTTACAGGATCATAAAATCATGGAATGCTTTGGGTTGGGACTGACCAAAAAATCACCTCCGATCCCCTGCCACGGGTGGGGACACCTTCCACTATCCCAGGTTGCTCCAAGTCCCATCCAACCTGGCCTTGGACACTTCCAGGGATGGGAAGAACTGGGATGGAAAAGTGTAAAGTCTCCCTGGAACCTTCTCCAGGCTGAACAACCCCAAATCCCGCAGCCTGTCCTCAGAGGAAAGGGGCTCCAGTCCTTGGAGTAGATGTAGGCAAGGAAAGAGAAAACGCAGTGGGGTTTTTTCAGGAGATAATGGTGGTTTGGGAGCTCTGGGAATCTCTGACAGCCAAGGAGAAGGTAGATGAAGACAGGTTTCATTTTCCAGGCAGTCCCACATTCCCCTCTCTTCCACAGCTCCTCAGGACATGATCCCAACCACCCCTGGGTCACTTCCAAGCCTTGCACAGGGAAGGGGAACAAAAGCTCCAGCTCTGAGGAGCAGCTGAACAAAACTGGGGAATTCATGGAACCAAGGCTCCCACAAACACTGCATCCTGATAACTGCAGGCCCAGGGAATAAAGTCATGGATCAAACCTAGGGAAGCCACCTGTGGTGGAGGTGACTGTCACCTTCCCTGGGTGCAAACAAACCCTGCCCAGCAGCACAAAGGGCAGATTTTAAGTCACTCACTTCCTTTTCTTCGTCCCAACAAGGAGCTCTTGGCCTGTTCAAAAAGGGCTTTGATTTCCCACTCGTAGAGTCTGCCAAGGTTCTGGGAATAGACCTGGAACAGGGAGAAATGGCCAGGTCAAAGCAAAAGCAAAAATACCAAATTTTGTTATTTCAGTCCTTTTTTTCCAACACAATGCCTGCCACCAAGTCCCAGACTACTTTTTGTTGGGTGCAGAGGTCCAAGTTGGCCGGACATTCCCAGAAGGACCAAACTCTGGAAGCTCGTGGGTGACGTGGCTTTGGTGAGGCCCAGCTCCCCTCAGGAATTCCCCAGTTTGACCAGTCTGTTCCCAGTGATTTGCAATGTTTATTGAGGGTTTCAGCCGTACCTTGGGGAGGTCCCAGAACAGAACGGGGTTGGCGTTCCTCAGCCAGGCCGTGAGGGGGGTGTAGGGCAGCAGCTCCTCGTGGTGGGGTCCATGGCTTGGGGCAGCCAGGGTGTCAACGGCATGACCGAGAGCAGGGACATGAGAATTACCCTAAAGTGACAGAAACAGCAGAAAAAGTCAAATTAAACAGCCTCGAGAGGCTTCATAATCACCCCTGAATTTCCAAGCCCCGGAAATCGCTGCATTTCTGAAATTTCCAGATTTCTGAAATTTCCAAAGTTCTCAAGTTTCCAGTTCTGCATTTGAGAAGGAAATGCCAAGCTGAAACACTTGGAACTTGAGTTTTTATCCCTTTATCTTGGAACATTCTGGTCCATCAGTAACAGGTGGGATACTCCAGACAGACACTGGAGATTGGGAGAAAAGCTCCTTGTGGAGGAACGTGCTGGGAATTCTCTCTCCGAGCACTGGGAAGTGGATCTGCCTCAGGGGTGGGATGCAATGGAAAAGAAGGATTTTCCAGGGTCTGGTAGTGCTGGGACATCACACCCACAGAGTCGTGCAGGTTCGGAGCAGACCCAGGTGGAGAAGTTTGCTCAGAAGTTTGCTCAGGGATGTGTCCCAGCCAAGGTCTGAAAACTTCCAAGGAGAGAAATCCCACAGTTCCCCCTCAGTTCCCTTCCCAGAGCCACTGCTTGAAAGGAAACACTGAAGATTTAAGGAAACAACACTAATTTGGGAATTGCTCCTTTTCATGGAAGGAAATCCGTGGGATTTCTGCCCACGGTGATCTTGTCCACCAAATCTTTTAAACTGAAAAATCAGTACTTGAAGGTGTTCATCAAAGGATCAAGGGACTGGGTTTTATCCTGGGATTTTATGTTACAAACACATCAACAACCCCAAAATAAAATTAGAAATCATAGAGGAAAAACCCTCAGGCCTAAGCACTTTAGCATGGCCTAAGCACTTAAGGATCCTAGAGGAAAAACCCTCAGGCCTAAGCACTCCAGAGGGATTTGGGGAGCCTGGATTTCTCCTACATGCCTGCAAAACTGACCTGAGGCCTGGGGGACAAGGGCAGGGGGAAGGTACGTGGGAAGATCTCTGTAGGGACACACTTTGGGAAGATCCTCTCACGGTGACATCCCCTGCACCACTGATCCAGCTTTACCAGAATATTCCAATTTCCCACAGTTTTGAGCTGCCAGGTGAGGAGCGGAGCCCACCTGCAGCTCGAAGATGTTCGTGAGGTGATTGATGAAGGAGTTCTCAAAGTTCTGCTTGAGGGTTTCAAAGAGGATCAGCTGCTCAGCCACTGCCTGCAGCTTCCGGTAACCTCGAGGGGAAAAAAAGGATGTTTTGGGATTTGAGGGGATCTGTGGGGCCTGCAGACCCACATCCCTTAGAAAACTGGGAAATCAGGCAGAAGTCCTGAGATAAATCCACCCAAAAGCCAACAGTGGGGGGAGAGATTTGTTGTAGTACCAAGAAAATACAGACAAGGAGTTGAAAAAATAAATAAAAAACAACCATGAGTGCAACCCCAGCCAAGGACACACGCCCAGTCTCACCACAAGGAAAACCTGAGATTTCCTGCCAGGATCCATTCCCTGCACACTGCCAGGGATCCAAAAACTCCCACATGCTGCCACAGTGAATTATTGTTTTTCCACGCTGGAGGGCAGACAGCAGAGACCACGATTTCCAAACACGGCTTTCCCCCAGGTTCTTTCCGAGCTCCAAGAGGTGTTGTCCACCCTGGCAGGAAACGCTGCCTCACATCCAGGGATTTGGAGGGATTGTGTGGATGGCAGGCAGAGGTTTGCCCCAAATCCAAAGTAAACTGGACCAGTCAGTGTCCGAGTCCAGCTGGATGTGTTGGCAGAGCTGCCCCAAGAGTCTGGATGCTCCAACCTGGCCGTTTGCAGCATGAATTGGATTTCTCCAGGAATGGAGCCATTTCAGGCTGGGAAAGCTGGGGGCGTTCACGTGGAGAAAAGAATTATCCAGGGAGACCCTGGAGCACCTTCCAGTGCCTAAAGGGGCTCCAGGAGAGCGGGAGAGGGACTGGGGACAAGGGATGGAGGGACAGGACACAGGGAATGGCTTCCCAGTGCCAGAGGGCAGGGTCAGATGGGATATTGGGCAGGAATTGTTCCCTGTGAGGGTGGGCAGGCCCTGGCACAGGGTGCCCAGAGAAGCTGTGGCTGCCCCTGGATCCCTGGCAGTGCCCAAGGCCAGGTTGGATGGGGCTTGGAGCAGCCTGGGACAGTGGGAGGTGTCCCTGCCCATGGCAGGGGTGGGGCTGGATGAGCTTTAAGGTCCCTCCAACCCAAACCATTCTGGAATTCCAAGATCTCCAGACCAAAGCCGACCCTCCAGGCCAGTTTCCCCAGTTCTCAGCCCCAGGGAAATGTACTGCAGGGAATATTGTTTTTAGCTCTGCATCTGCCAGGACCCCCCAGATCTCTGCTGCTCATCAGCTTCCCAAATCCACTCCTTATATTCCTGCTTTTCCAGGGCAGCATGCAGGGCTGCTCAGCCATGGGAGATAATTCTTGGGAACATCCCCTCCATCAGGAGCGGCTCAGGGGCATGTGTGGGGCTGGGCAGCACGGGATGGTGCTGGGTGGGATCCTTGTGGGCAGAATTCCCTGCTCCCTACTCACTGGGATGGATGGGAATGTCCATGCAGGCGGACAGAGCCTCTGCTGCAGCCGTACAGGCTCCGACTCCGGCGGGGCTGGAAAGATCCGCCCGGCTCAGGGCATCACAGTGCTCCCTGCTCAGGTGCAGCTGGCTCTGAAACAAAGCCAGAGACAGCAGGTACAAGCACAGCCAACTTCTCACCCCTTCTCATCCCTTCTGATCCCACCGGGAATGCTGCTGGCTGGAAAGAGCCACATGCTGCCCTCAGCTCAGGCTGTGTGTGTCCATCAGGAAATCCAGGCTGCTCCAGCCCCATCAGACCCAAAGGTCTGCACAGGAACAGCTGCAGTGGTGGCCACGGGAGCCCTGGCAAACCTCAGCACGAGTTTCCAAAGGAATGGCACCTCTGGGATCACTACTTTGGCAGAAAAGTGTCAGGAAGCCACTTTTAGGAAGCTAAGGATAGTGCAGGTGGAAAAATTAAAATGTCAGCAGCATAGAAGTCATCACAAACCATGGAACTGAGGATTAGTTCTCACATTTACGTTATGTTTGTAAATAATTTGCCTTTCCATATTCCAAGGGCTCATCCAGAGTCTTCCCACTGGCTGTGCTCTCCCCTGTGCTGGTGGCTCCACGGCTGTGGCTGCAGGGAACAGCTCCGTGTGCCACAGGGGATGTAGAGAGGAGCTGGTGTGCACCCAGCCCACAGCTGGTGGCAGACACTGAATGGTTATGTCACCTTCAAGAGCGGGGAAAAAATTACAGTGGAACAAAGAGAGAAAAGGAGACAAAGGAATGTGAAAATTCCCATCAGTGGGAAGTGGGGAGAGCAATAGGGTCCCTGGACAAGCAGCCCCTGGAGGCAGCAGGGAGTTCCCCCATGAAAGATCTTTATTTTGCCTCAGGACACCCAAAGTCCCCTCTGCACCTGATGGATCAGTGCTGACGGCAGCAGGCTTTGACTAGGGGTGGATGTTGCAAGCTCTGCCTCTAATTAATTAATTAATTAATTAATGTGTTCATTGATCGCTGTGCTTGTGTATTCCCAGGCAAAGGTTACTGGATATTAAATTACTAAATGCCATTCCTAATCCTGCCCAGGAAAAGGGCTGTCAGAGACCCCACTGGGCCGTGCTGAGGGTTCTGCACCTCACCTGCTGCTGGGCTACCTGAGTCCATCCCTGTGTCCATCCTTATCTGACCAACACAATCCCTCATTCCCAGCCAGAGAAACTCCACAGCCCTTGCAGACAGAGCAGAGTTTTCAGTGTTTGAGGTTCTCTGGAAGTTTTCCCTAACAGGTTCAGCTGAAGATTAACGTCCTTGTAAATCCACGCACCGTGAGGAACAGGATCTCATCCATCAGCCTGGTCCTGTTGGAAGCAATGCGATGCAGGAGGGAGTTTTCCTGGTGGATGTGATCCATCTGCTGCTTCACACTGCCCAGCAGCTCATCATAGAGCTGCAGGGTCTCCTCCACCCTGGCCACCTCTGCCAGGGCCTCGTCAATGGAGCCCATGAGCTGGGTCGCCTGCTGCTCCGAGGAGATGATGGCGCGGAGGTTGGCCTGTGGAATGCAGAGCAGAGGGATTCAGTGCTCAGCAGGAAATGATTGTCACCACCCTGGGGTCAAATGTCCTGTCCCTCATCCTCCTGAGTCAGAGCAGAGACCCTGCCACTGTAACATGCGGGATGTTGGTGGCATCGACGCTGTCCTGCTCGGGGTCACCCTTGCGCCTCAGCAAACACCTGCACATCCCAAGGGCCAGGGCACGACAAAACCCTCCCCTGAGGTGTCCCCTCAGAGAACTTCCAGCTGCCCCAGCAAACAGGTTCCTGGGAGTCTCCAGGAAAATCTGGCCATGAGCAGAAAAGTCTCCGTAGGTCCGGAGAGGGCACTGAGCCCTGCTGGTTCTGGGCACTGGGAATGTCTCACTGCAGGGAGTGTCCAACCCATCTCCACAACTGCTGAAGTGCCCTGAGCACCTGAGTGTCCATCCCACAGCATTTCACAGAATCCCAGTCTGGTTTGGGTTGGAGGGACCTTAAAGATCATAAAGATCATCCACCCCTGCCATGGGCAGGGACACCTCCCACTGTCCCAGGCTGCTCCAAGCCCCATCCAACCTGGCCTTGGGCACTGCCAGGGATCCAGGGGCAGCCACAGCTTCTCTGGGCACCCTGTGCCAGGGCCTGCCCACCCTCCCAGGGAACAATTCCTTCCCAATATCCCATCTGACCCTGCCCTCTGGCACTGGGAGCCATTCCCTGTGTCCTGTCCCTCCAGCCCTTGTCCCCAGTCCCTCTCCAGCTCTCCTGGAGCCCCTTTGGGCACTGGAAGGGGCTCTGGGGTCTCCCTGGATCCTTCTTTTCTCCAGGTGAGCCGCCCCAGCTTTCCCAGCCATCTCCAAAAGCCCCAGTGATGCTCAGTGAATGATCCCAACCTGCACAGCTCCGCTCCTGAAATTCTGCTTTTCAGCCCCAACCCAACCCAACCCAACTCTACCCAGAGCTCCCCATTGTATTAATTGTTCTTTAATTAGAGCCAGAAAGCTCCCCCAAGCTGCAGGTTGTCACCAGGGGGGCTGCCCTGGGCAGAGCATCCCCGGTGACACCGACGGGACAGTGCTGCTGGAAGGGGCTCTCCAGAGGCTCCTGCTCTGGGAACAGGAATACAATCCAGCTGCAGGCAGCACAGAGATGCTGGGAGCCGCCTGCAGCTCCACACGTGTTGGGATCCTGGGATTAGGTAGGAATACCAATGTCCAAATCAGAGCCAGTGGCCTCCCGGTGCCCCGGCCGTGCCATCCTTCCCTTCGGAGAAATCAACCTGTCCTTGCTGCCAGTGCAGGGATTTTTGTGACTCCCAGAAGAGCTGGGTTAGAGGAGGGTGATTAATATGGGAGAGGAGGCCAAGGTGCTATCACTGGGATGTAGGGAAAACATTTAAATGGATGCAGGGGCTGGTCCAGCTCGCTGGGATTAATTACACTTAATATCAGAGATTAAGGCTCGGAAATAGAAATGTTCATTAATTCATTTGTATTAGTGGTAAGTCACATTTATTCATTAAAGAGCATTAAAATAATGTATTCAACACCTCCTTTCATCTCCAATAACTTAATAAAGACGTATTTGTTGCTCTCCCAGGGTGTTTTACAGCTGAGAACAGTCACAAAGTGCCTGTAGGACCTGCCAGGAGCTGGCAGGAACAAACCTCAGGAGTTTGGGCTTCCAGATTAACTTCCAAGTATAATAAGTCATATATTGGGAATGCAGCAAATACTGGAGCTAAAGGAGGTTCGATTTAGGGTTAGTGGTTTCTTGTATGGCTTAGGATGTTTCCTTTGCCTTATTTTTTCTATTTTTCCTTAGTTTCCCATAAAGTTTCCTTAGTTTCCTTAGATTCCCATGAAATCCCAGATATTTTAGCAGCAGATAAATGCTCAAAGCGGCTTTCCCAGGTTCTTTTTCTCAGGATTCAAAGAAGAAATTTCCTCTGCAGAAATGCAATAAATCAAAGCAACTCCAAAGGAGTCAATAAAGCTCAGAAGACACGGAATCATGGAATGGTTTGGATTGGAAAGGCCCTGAAAGCCCATCCAGTTCCACGCACTCAGGGATGGGAGCCAGGGATGTTGAAGGATCCTCTTGCAGGGGACCCTTGAGCTCCTTGGTTTCATTTTCTCTCTTTCACTTCCAAATCTACAGAAAGCCACAGAATCCTGGAATGGTTTGGGCTGGAATGGACCTTAAAGCCCATTTTGTTCCAACACGTTCCACTGTCCCAGGCTGCTCCAAGCCCCGTCCAACCTGGCCTTGGGCACTTCCAGGGATCCAGGGGCAGCCACAGCCTCTCTGGAAACCTGTTCCTGGGCCTCCCCACCCTCACAGGGAAGTCTGGAAACAACCTGTGCCTTTCCCATTGGCCTTTCCTACCAGTTTATATTTTAATTTTTCCTCTCCTTCCAGCTCTGTTTCATTTCCCCCCCACTTTTCTTTCTCCCTGGATGCTTCTTTTCCCTCTGTAGGGATCACTTTTGGCCCCTTCCCTCCCTCAGCCAGGCCCAGAGCACCCCACACCCGTGAGCCCCACAGTCAGACCCTCCCCTACGTTTCTTCCTGGAATTTCTCCCACAGGGAAGGAAGAGCTGCTGCTGCCCACAGACTCAATCCCTACTTCCAGGCACCTCCTTGGCTCCGTACCTCATCCAGCACCTGGAGCTCCTGGCTCAGCTGCTCCGCAAAGGCCACGGAGTTGTTCAGCAGGGGCTCGTGCTCCTCCATCAGCTGCAGCACATCCGCAGCTTCCCTCGGAGTCATCTCCTGGTACACGCTCAGCTCCTCCTGCCTCGCAGCCTCTGCCCGCTCCTCCCCATCTTCTGGGGGTCTCTGCATTCCTGTGCCGGCAGGAGAAGGTGTGGGGGTGGCCAGAGGCTTTTAATGAGGTCACTTCGTTAGCCCTGCTCAAATTAGGTCCCACTGAGCCCAAGTGATGTGAGTCCAACAGCCAGAAAAGGATCGTGGAGTGGGGCAGAGAAAGATGGATGTGGGGATGAAGGGTCAGCTTTGTAAGAGGGGCAGAATAGACCTTGGGTCAGGTTTTTCCTTGCTCACCTCCCCAGGATTGTGGGCTGGGACACCTTGATGTGCCACACAAAGCTGGGACAAATTTCAGAGGTGGAGAGACCCCTTGATTTAAATCAGACACAAGGAAGAAGGGTTTCACAATGAGGGTGGGCAGGCCCTGGCACAGGGTGCCCAGAGAAGCTGTGGCTGCCCCTGGATCCCTGGAAGTGCCCAAGGCCAGGCTGGACGGGGCTTGGAGCAGCCTGGGACAGTGGGAGGTGTCCCTGCCCGTGCCACCCACCTCACCCTCCTCCAGCACCCTCATTCACTCTTTGAATTTATTCACCTTTCACTGACAGTGATGCTGCAGAAAGCCCAGAGCACTCCGAGTGTGAGAAGGCCATTAATTAATTAACTAATTAGTTACCTTCCACTGCACCCGAGGGGATGTTCACAAACGTGACAGCGCTGGTGAGGAATTGCTGGTTCAGCTTCCACAAGCACCTGAGGAAGGTTTTCTTCTCCTCCAAGCTGCTGGTGGTCCACTTGTACAGCTTCTCAAAGTGCAGCTCAAAGTCCAGGCTGGCCTAGATGCCCACAGTTAATTACCACATCCATTAGCGAGGTTCAGCTGGTCCTGGTCCAGCAATGCTCATTTAGTTCCACATTTTTCCCTTCACCTTTTACTGCACTTTTGGGGGATGAGTGATGAGTTTTGACAGTGGCCAGTGGCAGGTGCTTGGGATCAAAAGCATTCCAAGGGCAAGCCCGGAGTTCTGGTGCCTTCAGAATTCCCTGGCAGCTTCCAGCAGCTCCCTGAGCTGGAGGTTGGATCCACAGCCCTGTGTTTAACAGCCCTTGAAGGACCTGCTGTCCCTGCTTCCCTCTAATGGTTTCTTGGGATTATTCAGAGTGTTGGCACCTCCAGCATCCTGTGGCAATGAGCTCTGAAGTGCTGACCGGGAAAGGGTGAGCAACTGGAGGGAAGAATTTGGGATAAATCCAGAACCAACCCCTCCCCCACTGCGGATGTTCCCACTGCAATCCCCATCAGGCTGAAATCTCAAACCTCTCTTCACTCAAGGCTGCGAACACCCAGAGAAACCCAGAAAGGCTTCCACAAGCTCAGCCCTGACATCCCCCGGGCAGCAGGGTGGGAGCATTTCCTGGCAGACGAAGGTCACCTGAAATAACGGGAATGTGGACTGGGAAAAGAACACCCTGGGCATTTCCCATGTTGTTTCCATCAATATAAATGTTTACATCTCCCTATTCCCAAAGGATGTTGTCTCCTGGAGGGGAACTCCAGTCACAGGAGATGCAGTTTTTGCCACTAAGCTCCATGTAAATGGAAAGAACAATGGAGGCTGCTGAACTGGGAAGGTCCCACAGTAGGAAATTCCTTCCTGCACCATCCCAGCTCTCTAGCACAGCCTGCTCCTTCTGGAGAACTTCTAATTATTGACACTAATCACCATCAAAGCCTCAGGGAGCTGATTGGGATCACTGCAGTCCTAAAACATTCACGGCAAGGTTGCTCCAAAACACCTTGAAGTGACACTTCCACCCAGGTCCCACCCCCTGGATGGCACAGAACCGATGGCACATGGGCTTGGGTCTGCCCTGTGAGGAGCTATTAAAGCAGGGAGATGTTAATTAATTGCCTCATGAATATTCATGGAGCTTGGTCAAGGGAGCTGCAGCTTTAGGCAGGGCTGGATTTGCTGTCTCAGCATTTGCTGGTACCAGGGAAACTCTTTTTGGGATTCCAGCTGGTGAGAGGATCCCATTTTAGGAGTCATAGGGACAATTCTGTCTGCAGGCAAGGAGGACAAATTCAGCCTGGAAGGGGCCAGCAAGAGGCACCAGGGCTAATGAAGGGAAGAGAGAGTCAGAGAATCAAGGAATTTTGGGGATTGAAAGGGACCTTAAAGCCCATCCAGTGCCTCCCCTGCCAGGGGCAGGGACCCCTTCCCCTGTCCCAGGCTCCTCCAAGCCCCGTCCAGCCTGGCCTTGGACACTTCCAGGGATCCAGGGGCAGCCACAGCTTCTCTGGGCACCCTGTGCCAGGGCCTGCCCACCCTCCCAGGGAACAATTCCTTCCCAATATCCCATCTGACCCTGCCCTCCGGCAGTGGGAAGCCATTCCCTGTGTCCTGGCACCAGCAGAGAAGGAGAAGGAGAGGTCATCCCGCTTACCCTGCCAGAAGGAAGGTGAATACGGGAGGTGTCTGCAATCTAAAAATACATCTGCAAAGGCAAAGAGCTGCCTAAGGTAAAGGACAGCACGGCACAACGGGAATGGTGTGGGCAGGAATACAGGCTGGGAGTCACAGGAAGGAGAACCACGTTCTCTCTGTGCCTCCCAGGAGGAGGAGGGGAAAATACACAAGTATTTTCAGATATGATCAGTTTATCCCATTGGGATGGCAAATGAGGGGGAAAAGACTGAAAATCCTGGATGTAACTTTTCCTCTGAACTCCTGAGGAGCCAGAGCAGTTTAAAAGCCTTGGAGGAGCCAGGCTCACCTGCTAAGGGAATTCTCAGGTGTGTTGAGAGCACCTTAATCCCCCTGTGTACAGGAGATGTGAGACAATGAGATGTGAGAGCAGATCTGCAGCCCTGCAAAGCTGCACTGGGATTTTTCCTCCTAGACACGCTGTACTTTATTTGTGCTGGATGTAAAACTGGGAAGCTGCTCTTTTTCTCATTTATTTTCATGCTTGTGAAACCCCAGGCGTGTTGCCAAAGCCCCTGGAACATTCCTATTAATAAAAAACCTAATTACACCAACTTTAACGATGCTCTGCCAGCCCTACAGCAGAAAGAGAGGATCTTATCCAAGCTGTGCTTCCCAAAAACTTAAAGTCACCCTAAAGGCACCAACTCCCACTAACTCCAGCCCTCCCTAATCCGTCTCTCGGTAAATCCAATATTTAAATACCTCGTGCAAATGTCTGTCAAGGGGCTTTGCCACCATGGCCAGATGGGCCTGGCTGTGTCCTGCCAGTGCTGGAGGCCTGACAAGAGCAGAGCTTTGCAGCCTCCCAGGGCTGCTGCAAACAGCTCCAGAGCTCCTGTGCTCCTCATGGAAGCCGTGTCCATGCAGCAACAGGGAATCATGGAGCAGGGTTGGAAAAGACCTCCAAGTCCAACCTTTGATCAAGTAGCACCACGACCTCTAAGCCATCGTCAGCTATTTGCCCACCCTGACTTTCCTAAATGAGAGATGGATGATGTAGGAGGGAGGGAAATCCCAACTTGGACACAGGCACCTCTCTGCAAAACAACCAGGATGGAGAGATTATCCATAAAATCTGTGGCTGTCCCATCCCTGGAAGTGTTTGACACAGCTTGGAGCAACCTGGGATAGTGGGAGGTGATCCTGCCCATGGCAGGCATGGAAGGAGATGAGCCTTAAGGTCCCTTCCTACCCAGAGCAATCTGGAATTCTGTGACTCTCAGGTCTCAGGAAGTCAGGTTAAAAGGGACTTTAAGATCATGTCTTTCCAACCCCCTGCCATGGGAGATGTCATTGGGATGCTTTTCCACTCTCAGCAGACCCAGCACTATCAGGATTCACAGCAGTCCATGCCCTGGATAAACACCCAGAGCCCACCAGCAGCCATGGTCAGGTATTTGCCCAGCCTGACATTCCCTAAATTAGAGATGGATGACTCAGGAGGGAAGGAAATCTCGGACACAGGCATCTCCCTGGAAAGGGTGAGGGAAACGAAAGTCCAAAAGCGCTGATGGAGGATGGAGGAACCTCAGCTCCCCATACTCCAGGAAACAGCTCTGGAGGAAGGAAAAGGGCTTTTAATCCTTTTTAGTTTCCCCAAAATTGGCATCATTCAGGCTGGCTCAGCCCTACACTCAGTATCTCCACACCCACCGCTCTTGCCACCATCTAAACTATGGGCTGAGCTCCAGAGCACCTGGATTCCCTGATGGATCTTGGCCCATGGATCATATCCAAATCTCTCCATCCCTCATGGCCAGTTCTGCCCTTTGCCTTTGTCCTGCCTGAGGGGGACTCTTGCCATCCCCCAGCCTGAGCTCGGCCAGAGGCCACCAGTGCTGGCTCCTGTAGGGCTCTCCTCGGGCCACCCTGACCTTCACCAGGCACGGCTGCACCGGCCTGAACGTGTCCACTGAGGAAAAGAACAGGAAAAAAGCCACCCCACAATGTTATTGTTATCCCAGTCCAGCAGTTCAGGGAGCAGATGGACCCACAGACACGGATTTTGTGGTGTGGCTGGGTGGGGAGAAGCTACAGGGCTTCCTTCAGCTCTTCATGGAGTATTTACATATGGGAAGTGCTCTCTGGGGTCTATTCCCCAGCAATTTGAAGTCTGTGGAGGGATTCCCAATAATTCCCATGAGTTTTAAACCAGGCCATTGTGCTCTGCTCAAGGCACAAGGAATATTCCAGCAGGATCCGAATTCCAGCAGGAACAGGGCACCAAGTGCAATAAGATTAATGAGTTTTGTACCATATTTCTGGCCCTAAACAGGGTCCAAAAGCACTGCCCAGTTTGACTGACACCCACACTGACACATCCCATCAAAAATCCATCCCTGGATAATGCCAGTGAGCTGCCAGACACCTCCTGGGAGGGGCTCGCTGTTCATCACTGTGGCTAACTTAGATTTTCCATACTTTCCAGGAATCCGACACGGACAATTCCAGGGGTAACTCCTGGATTTTCAATGTCACTCCAAGGGTGGATACAGCTTGGAGATGTTCCTCCAGCCCTCCCCTGACTATGGAAGGAGTTGAAGGACTCCATTTAGTCCAAAACTCTGGCTAAAACTGTCGGAAAGCAATCCTGGAGGAGGTGATGCTGCCCGGAAACTCATTGGCAGGACAGCCTCTGAGAAAAAAAAAATCCACATTCACAGCTTCTCCAGAGTGATGGAGCAGCTAGAAAAGCACAGTCTAAAGGAGATGGGAAATTTCCCAAAGGATTCACCCTTTGGCTCCTAATCAAACAGCTCCAGCCTCCTGGAATGTCTGGGCACTGTGAAAACTCCCAAAAAAATTCTTCAAGGAGGCTGGGCTGACTGAGGACGGTTTGTTGCTGACCTCTAATGACAGAATTGATGCAAATGGTAAAAAAAAAAAAAAAAAAACTTAATTCCTGGAGGGATCAAATCTTAATTCGTGGAGGGAGCAAATCAATTCCTGGAGGGATCAAATCTGCTCTCTCCAGCTAAAGGCCAAGTTCAAGAGGGAATTTGTGCTTGTGTTGCCAGTTTTTGACACACTACACTGGCACGGCACAATCCTCCTTAAGATTAAGGTTTCCTTCATTTAATATTCAAAATACTGGTCCTAACTCTTCTCCTAAAGTAGGGAAGAGCCAACAGAGACCACACCCTGCCTAGAGCAGAAAGAAATTTTCCTGAGTTGGCAATTCCAGCCTCCCCCACAACACAGAGAATGGAGATCTTCTTCCGCTTCCCTGCCTTCCACACCCGCACAGCCTCCAGCAGCCTCTTCTGCTGGGGGTGGAACACCTCTTTTTCCAGGGAGCTCCAAAGGGAAGCCATGGTGGGACCTGGACACAACTCCAGACGGTGGTCAGGGCATCTCCTGGAAAACACAACCAGGCTGGGGAGATGATCCATAAAACTGTGGCTGCCCCGTGCCTGGAAGTGTTTGGCAGGGTTGGAGCACCCTGCTTGTTTAGAAGGTGCCCCTGCCCATGGCAGGGGCAGAACAAGATGAGTTTTAAGGTCCTTTCCCACCCAAACCACCCTGGAATTCTGTGACTTCCAGGTCTCAGGAGGTTGGGTTGGAAGGGACCTTAAAGTCCTCCCAACCCTGCTGCCATGGGAGATTTTATTGGGATGCTTTTCCACTCCAAGCAGACCCAGAAGTATCAGGATTCATGGCAATCCACGTCCTGTAGGTCTTGGATAAACACCCAGAGACTGCCAACAGTTCTTTTACAGCCTCTGAGGGAAACAAGCCAAGTATCTGCATCTAAAAGGTTGGGTCTTGCAAATGTTTGGGTGAGAATCAGGGTTAAATAAAAATACAGGCTGCAGGAAAAATAATAATATTTAGAACAGGCCCTGGGAATGTTTGGGAGGAGTAATTTGTTGTTGAATTTGTGGATTTGCAGTGAACTGAAAGCAATGAACCCCTCAACAACTCCCTCCCACTCCCTCAGCTCAGCCACACAATCAACGAGCTTGAAATCATATTAAAAAATCATATTAAAAATTTATACCATGCCTGACTCCCCCCAAAAAGACAAATTTGCTGCTAAAACGCTTCTGTCACCACAACATCCCTTTGAATGAAGGCCCTCTCTGGGCTACCTTGGTTCCTCCACCCCAGGAGGTTTTGAGCCTCTCTAATGGCATTTCCCTGCCCACACCCCATTTTCCAACACTAATTCATTTACAGCATCACTTGAGTAACACCAGCTCCAGGAAAATGATGGAAAGGCAGAGTAATAGAGGGCTCAGTGCTGCTGGATGAGTTAATTCGGGAAGCACGACACTTTCCATGGCTCTAATTGAAAAGCTGTCAGCAGCAGAGCAGGATCACCCCCCTGTCATCCCGAGACAACCTGTGAGACTTGAAAGATGTCAGGGAAAGCTTCCTGAAATTCCCCCAGAGGTGCCCATCACCCATCCAGCCGCTGGCAGCGAGGAGAGCGCGTTAGGGAAAGGGAAGAGTGGTCACAGATTTACCAGCTGAGGAGGAATGGAGGGATTTCAGTCCAGCCTCGGAACAGGAAACGGTGCAATGAAAGCCCTGAGAGAAAAACAGGAAGCCTCAAGAACCTGAGCGAAGCCCTGAGCATGAGGTCGGGGCAGGAAATCCCCAGGTGCAGGATGAGCATCGGGCTGCTGGAGGTGCAGAGGGGGGAAAGCAAAGCAAAGTAAAACCGCTCCCCATTTCCTCTCTGTTCTGTTAAAGAGAGTCAAAATCAGGGTTCAACCAGCCCCCATTTCCTCTCTGTTTTGTTAGATTCAAAATCAGGGTCAAATCAGCCCCCATTTCTTCTCTGTTTTGTTAAAGAGTGAAAATCAGGATTAAATCAGCCCCCATTTCTTCTCTGTTTCATTAAAGAGTGAAAATCAGGGTTAAATCAGCCCCCATTTCTTCTCTGTTTCATTAAAGAGTGAAAATCAGGGTTAAATCAGCCCCCATTTCCTCTTTCTTGTGTTAAAAAGAGTCAAAGACTCTTCTAGAGAGTCTCTCACACAGAACTCCTGTGGGTCACCCTCCAGACAGACACTGTCCCCCCAGTTCTCCTCTTTTTAGGAAGGGGACCAGGAGCCCCCAAGGCTGAGTGTTGGCAGTGCCCAGGGTTGTGCCAAACAGGGCCAGGTGAAGCTCTGTTGATGTTCCTGCCGTGTTTGGTGCCTTGGAGAAACAATTTAGTTTATTTCTGAGCTGCAAGGACCTTTTTGTGCACTCTGGAGGGTGAATTAGGTTATGGAATCCTGGAATGGTTTGGGTGGGAAGGGATCTTAAAGACCATCTCAATTCCATGGGCAGGGACATCTTTCACTATCCCAGGTTGCTCCAACCTGGCCTTGGACACTTCCAGGGATGGGGCAGCCACGGCTTCTCTGGGAACCTGTGCCAGGGCCTCCCCACCCTCACAGCCACAAATTCCTTCCCAGTATCCCATCTAATCCTGCTGGTATGAAGCCATTCCCCCTTCCTGCAAGATGCTATCCCAGGGATTCCATTCCTGATTTCATATTATTCCCAGAAACTCGGCGTTCTTCACCTCTCCTTCTCAAGGAGTGGATTTCCTCTCTCTCCCACCTTCATGGACATTACAGGGAGCACAGGGAACACCTGCCTTGCACAGAGCAGTGTGGGAACAGCTCATCCAGACACCAGCCTGGAGCACTCAATTCCACTGGCAGCAGGGAAGAGATTTTTAAATCCATCCCGCTTGGCTAAAAGAAAAATTGTGGAATAAAACAGGAAAGGAGGAGTTACTTTGGGATTTCTGGCTGTGCTCAGGAGCTTTCAGGAGACTCAGCACCAGCACCCAGACAGATCATTTCCATGGATTATTCCCCTTGAGCCTCATGGCTGCTGGAGACACTGAGGAATCCAAGATTTTATTTCAAGCAAAGGGAGCATCCAGGCTTGGGAATTCCAGGGAGGGAAAAAAACCCCAACAAACCTTGGAAAAACCTTTCCCTGCCCACATCTGCATCGGGATGCAGCAGCTGTAAACGATGCAAATGAGCAATTAATCTTAATTGCTGCAAATTCATAATCCTAATGAATCACTTTTGCAAATACAGGGGTGTTTTTAGCGTTTTCATGCAGAGAAATGAGGAAATTGCACAGACAAGTGAGATGAGAAAGAGCAGGGAAGTACAAGTGTGGAATACGGTGTTCCTTGCATTAATTTCCCACCCAAAAGCAGAAAAAACTTGATTACTTTGGAGTTCAGGCTGAAGGAATCCAAACCTGCACAGTCTGATGGTCATTCCCTGGCTGAGATGAACAATCTGCAGGAATTTTCCTTCCCTAAACAGGGAGCACAAAGCTGGAATCTGCTGCAGGGCACAGCAGGGAATTGAAGCCATTGAGTTTCCTGCTGCAGGGACTTGTCGTCATCATTGATGCCAAAGCTTCTTTTGGGGGTTTAAACAGTCTGTACTCCCAAAATACCCAAACTTCCAGTGCTTCAGGGACAGATCCTGCCATTTTCCCTGGAAAAGAGGTGATGATTTCTCAGGGAGGACCTGCTCTGGATCATGCATGGACAGCGCTGCTCCAAACATGAGCAGAGGAACCCAATCCCTGAATCCTGGAATCCCTGGAAACCCTACACCACCATCCTTGGTGTTATGATGATGGATAAGAGCTGTAGAGGAAAGATGAGAGCTGAACAAACCATTTATTGATGGCTCCCCCTTTTTCCCCTTTCCACTCCTCAGCACAGCACCAAATCATTCCAACAGCCTCACATCCTGAATTTCTTGGAGAAGCCTTTTGCACTGGCAGACATCAGCAGTGGGAGGCTCCTCCTTCATCCCAGCAGTGCTCCAGAGCTTTGCCAATGTGCCCCAGGCCACGTCTGGCTGAGGCTCCCGAAATCCCAGCTGTCAATGGGAGCATTCCAAGCACAGACATCCTCAAAGCCCCTGTCAAGGCACAGACACAAGGCAGGAGGAATTAAAATTCCAGAGGCAGCTTCAGAGCTGGACTTTCTTAGCTTTGTGTTTCAAACTCAGTCGCTGTCCTGCTTCTCTGGCTGTCCTCTGAAAAAGGGGGAATTTAGGTAGAATATTGGGCAGGAATTGTTCCCTGGGAGGGTGGGGAGGCCCTGGCACAGGGTGCCCAGAGAATCTGTGGCTGCCCCTGGATCCCTGACAGTGTCCAAGGCCAGGTTGGATGGGGCTTGGAGCAGCCTGGGATAGTGGGAGGTGTCCCTGCCCCTGGGGTGAAATGGGATCAGCTTTAAGGCCCCTTCCAACCCAACCCATTCCATGATTCTGTGGTTCTCTCTGGATTTGGAAGTGAAGGGAGAAAATGACACAAGAATATCAAGGGTCCCCTGGAAGAGGATCTCCTCCAGCATCCCTGGCTCCCATCCCTGAACCTCCTGCACAGGAGGGGCAGCTTTGGATCTGAGCACGTCCCAGACCCCCCAAGTGATTCTGAACCAGACTTTTCCTTGCTACCTTGTGCCATGAAGCTGCTGGGGACGGCACATGTCCGGTTTTCAGCCACATGGACAAAACCTGGGACGTGGCACCTCCATGGCTGTGTGTCCCCTCCCTGCTGGCCTTTGTCCCGACCCAGGGCCTGCTGTGTCCCTCCATCTCCTCAGCAGGACGCCGCTATTCAAATGCAAACCAGGGTGATTAATTAAACATAAACCCTCGCTTTCCCCCACGTTTTCACCTCCTGCGCTCTCTCCTCTCATCTTTCTGGGCTGATGGGTTTCTTGCATGCCCCAGATAACTCAGTGAGCTTCATCTTCGCTGCTCCTTCCACCCGCCTGCTCTTCTTTCATTTTTCATGAAGATTTTCCTGCTCTGCTCACGCTCTTAATCTCGCCCTAAATCAAGGGGGCTCTTTGTCTTTAGCTCTCGATTTGCTTTCCTGGACGAGACAAAGCCGGGACCTACATCCCAGGAAAGCTGATTTGTCCCCTCTCCCCTCCCCGTGCACTGCTGGCAGCAAGCTGAGTTTGGGCTGGAAGGTGCTCCCACTTCATTTTCCAGGGAGAAATGGGTGAAACAAATGGGAAGATGGAGAAATTCCCCCTTGCGGGCTCCTCTGGATGAGGGCACAGTGCAGAAAGCTCTGAGATGGTGAGGGGTGGAAAGAAATTATATTTAATGATATCCCTTCCCAAAGCTAAACCATTCCATAATTTCTGAGATCCAAGAGCTCAAACTGGGATGGTGCAAAGGCTCCCGTTAACTTTATCTGACATTCCCAGATTTACAGACTCTCTACATTTCCTGCCCATTTCTCCAGACTCTGGATTAGCAGCAGGATTGTGGAGAAGCCACTGGTGGGGGATTCCTCACACGCTGCAGAGCATCAGCCTGGAGCCAGATGGAAATAAGAAATCCGGTCATGACCCAGCTCCCTCCCAGTCCAGCAGGGCAGGAGATGAACGAGGCACGACCAGGCCTTGCTCTCATTCCATCCTGGAGAGGATGGCTGGAGGCAGTGGCACCCAGGTGGGAGATGGATGTCCAGACCCAGAAATGCAAATCTTTGCCCTCTCACCTTTCCCACACAGGAATTACAGGTGGGGTTGTAACCTCTGCCCCCCTCCACCCCCACCAAACCAACATTGTTATCCGGGCTCTGAGCAGCTGAATGTCAGGAAGGGAGAGAGCAGCAGAATCAAGATTTATGGAAGACAGAAAATATTTTAGGAGAGGCCATTTGTTCTGTTTCGTGTCCCATAAAATCCCCAGGAGTTATTTGCAGGTCCCACTCAGTGCTGCAGCTTGGGGACAAAAACCACTCTTGAAATGAAGAGGGAAAGCATTAAAACACACAAAGCAGCAGCTTTTTAGGTCACATGGAAGTGCCCCAGGGAACCCACAGCCTTGGGATCTGAGTTGGAAAAATGGCTCCACAGTTTAGGAAAACCCAGTGGAGTGTTCCTAAAGATAACCCAGGAGGGCTGCAATTGCTGATCTAGGCATGGGCAGCCTCCTCTCTGGAAGATCACATTCAGGTCTAGTCAGGAAAACAGAGAGGCTGTGGCTGCCCCTGGATCCCTGGAAGTGTCCAAGGCCAGGCTGGACAGGTTTTGGAGCAACCTTGGAGAGTGGAAGGTGTCCCTGCCCCGGGCAGGGGGTGGAATGGGATGAGCTCTAAGGTCCCTTCCCACCCAAACCATTCCATGATTCCATTCTTTGCTGCCAAAGAAGAAAATAAATCAGGCACTAGTTTGTTACAAGGAAAAGTGGGAATGTATTTTGCCTCATATCTTTTAATGGCAAATTCCCACAGGAAGATTTTCCATTCCCTCCAGGTTTCTTGCTTTGCAGCCAGAAAGGAAACGCCCAGGGATGCAAGGAAGCTGCAGCACTTGGGATCTCCCACCCTGGCACCCTGTGGCTGCTCCCCTGCACTGCCTGGAGAATTAGCCCTGGCTCCATCCCAGATTTTTGGGAGGCTCTTTCATCTCAGAGCATTCCCGGAGTGTTCTGGTCTGATCCTTGGCTCCACTGACCACCTCAGGGAGCAGAGGCAGAGGAGCACGAGGGACTCAGCTCCTGGGGCACTGTGGGGAGCTGATTCTTGCTGGACATCTCCAGGACTATCCCTCCCCTCTGGAAAAGCTCCTGATGCCAAAGGGACCTTCCCCCTTCTGTCTGAGCAGCCCTTGGGGAACTCTGGAGTGGCCCCTGAGTCACTGGTGGGTGACAGGGCTGCACACCCTCACCCTCCTCTGTGTGCCTGCTTTTTGGGATGTTTGGTGGGTTTTGGGATGCTCCAGAGGCGGCCACAGCAGAGATCCCACTAGAGGGTGCTGGGAAACACCAAAAGGCTCTGCCTGCTCCTGGGTTCCAACATCCCCGTCGGGTCCTGCTGCTTTATTTCCCTTGGCTTTTCTCTCTCCTGATTTATGTCCAGCACAGCCAGAGCTGTGTCACAGCCGTTGATTGGTTTTAGTTTATGGCCCCTCTTTCCCTTTTTTCATTTTTCCCCTCGAGTAAACAGCCAACAAATGGAGTGAGCCCAAGCGAGGGATGGAGATCACAGGCAGGGATATTCCCATCTCCCTGTGCATCCAGCATGAGGCCTGCCTGGAGAGCTTCCTTCCCCACACCAGTGACTTCCAGCAGAATTAAAAAACATTCATCTATCCCTGGATCATGTCCTGGAGCTCTGGCAGCCTTGGGGCCGTGCCCCACCACCCTCTGGGGGAAGAACCTTTCCCTGATATCCAACCTAAACCTCTCCATTCAGCTCCAGACATTCCCTCAGGTCCTTCACTGGTCATGAATGAAGAGATCAGAGCTGCCCCTCCACTACCCCTTGGGAAGATGTTTAGGATCTCAAGGAGGTCTCCCCTCAGTCTCCTCCAGCTGAACAAAAATGCTTTCAAGGTGCTGATCCAAGGCAGATGGATTTAAAGCTGAATTTCCTGTCCCTCCATGCATCTTTCCCTCAAGGATGTGCTGTCAGTGGTCACCTCCCAGCAGGATTTGTCCACTGAAGGAAAACCAACCCGTGCTTAAGGAGTCATTAATGGAGCACTAATGGAGACAAACCAGCCCTGAGAATGATGTGGGGGTGGGACAGCTCCTGCCCCAACTCCTGCCCCA
>VZRZ01005301.1:6597-49688 GCA_013398175.1 Climacteris rufus
CAGCAGCCGTACCGAGCTGAGGTCGCTGCCGGGAGTTTCTCTCCCCTCCCCTGTCCCTGCTTGAGGCACGACACAGGCCGCCGGGTGTTTCCCGCCGTCGTTCTCCTTAGACGGCACCGTTCCCGTGTCCCTGCCGCGGGATGAAGAGGATCTTCGGGTTCGGGAGGAAGAGGAAGGGGCAGCCGCCGCCCGGCAGCGCCTCCCTTCCCTGCCCCGCCGGTGCCTACGAGCTTCGGCAGAAGGACCTGGGCAAGCTGCACCGTGCAGCCGCCAGCGGCGACCTGGCCCAGGTGCGGCAAGGATTGAGGAAATACGGCATCGACGGGCGGGACAAGGCGGAGCGGTAAGGGCGGGAGCCGCGGGGCGGTCTCGGGAGCCCCAGGTGCCGCTGTAGCTGCTCCCGGGAGCTCCCCGGTGCAGGAGCACGGGCGCCGCAGCCGAGCGCAGCCCTCGGCTGGCTGTGGGGATCAGGCTTGTGCTGCCAACACCCTCTTGAATTCGGCCGAGCATCCAACTGTCGCCCTACCGTTTTTTGACCCGGCCCCCTGAGCCCGGCCCTCGTTCCCGGAGTCATGTGTCGCTGCCCAGGGGCGCAGGAGTGGAAGCGAGCTCTCAGCCTGGCAAAGGGGAGTTGCAGGAGGAGCCTCACCGCCGTTCTCCAGTCAGGCTTTGAAGTCAGAGTGCAAGTGCACTTATCCCTGTGTACCTCTGAGGGCTCAGGTTCAGTAGTTGACTCCGAAGGATGCACTGCCTCAGCTGGGAGTAACTTAAAGAAAAGTGGACACTTCATTTAGGAAGGATTTATAATGCAGAATAAACATGTTGTTTATTGATGCTGCATGTGCAGTTGCGTTTTGTGACTGTGATGTGGCAGCCTAAACCACGGTGTGGTTTTAAGTGGCAGTTAATTATCTGCCTTAAGGCTGTGGTACAGCTAATCAGTACCTTGGATTGAAAGATGTGGTCAGTGACTTGCAGGAGAAGCTGTTGCTTCTGACAGGTGCAGTTGTGTGGTTTTTTGAGTCAAGCATAGCAAGCACTTATTGGTTCTACCTTAAGGAGAAGCCCCGGACTGTAGCATAGTTCCTAATGATCTGTAATTAGGGAATCACCATTTCTTAAAAGGCTCAAAGTCAAATCTTTTGTGATACTTTGAAGAGATGCTGGTTGCAGCAGAGTAGCTCAGCTTTCTAGGCTAGCTGTCCTGAAGGCTGGGCTTTTGGCAGCCAGCTAGTTTTATTCGCCTAAAAACACCTAGATTTGTAGAATAAGCAAGGAAGAGCAGAGTAAGCATCACTTTAGTATTTTGGATTATGTGCCTGAGTGTTGGCAGTTAGTATTTGATGAGGCAGTTGGAGATGGGGGCTGCAGTTAAAGCTGAATTGACTGCGTTTTGTGGCTACTCCATTTGCCTGAGTCAGGGTGCCCAACGGCATTTATGGAAATAGTCATCAGATCTTAGAAGGCCCTGGTATATAATTTGGCTAACTTTTGTGTTCTAATGTATTGTCTAGTAGTCTTTGTTTCCTCTAGCAAGGTTTCCTTCTGTGTGTCAATCTATTATCAGTGTTATAACTGGGGAAATAAAGTAGCACACTGTAAAAAACCCCAAACAAAATTCACAAGAGACAAGGCAGTGTAAGTTCTCTAGAGCACTGCAGTGATTTTGGCATGACAACACTCAGTGCTGGAAGGCTTACCTGACAGGGATTCAGTGGACAGAGTCTGCCTGCTTGCTGCAGCTGGTGTATGCTATACCAGCCATGAGGATTACAGGCCCACCTATGCCCTCTTAGTGCTTGCAGGTGTGATGTGTGGAGTGAATGAGCATCAGGTGCAGTTGTGTTTCAGAGCATCATCACATCCTCCAGGAACTGAAAGACATGATTGGAAATAGAAGTGAATAGGAAACCTGTGAAGTAATAGCTGAAATGTGTACATTGTTCATATGAATATCTCAGTTCTGCTTCTTAGGATTTCTAAAAGCAAAATACTACACCAGTTATGTGGCAAGTCTCAACCTACAGGCTCCTTCCCTAAAGTGGGTCCTGTAGCCCATAGGACCACCAAAAAAATGAATATGGAACAGCATCAGTTAGGAGACAGAAGGCTTTTCAAAGGTGGTCCAGGAAAGCCTTCAGCCTTGCTGAAGAAGATAGACAAAACCTGGAACAGAACTGAGAGCACTGTAGGTATGATAGCGGCTAGTCATGAATCCTGGGTCAAAGCTAATCACTAAAAGAGATTTACCAGGTCAGCTGCTTGTCAATGTGAACTCTAGAGCTTTACATTGCTTAGCTTGTAGATGCTAGGTTGTTGGATAAGTGCCTTTGGAAGTGTGTGCCATCAGCTTGGTATTCCCCTGAGTCCTCCTGGTTGAGTGGTTTTGCAGCTGCTCAGACATCAGTCAGCAGGTCTCTACTACCCCAGAGATGCTCAGTGTAGGGCTGCAGCTGCAGGAGGAGCTGAGTCTGAGCAGAGTCCCCAGGGCTGGTGACAGAACACCTTTGGTGCTATTGAAGGTCTCTGGAACCTTGATGTCCTCTACCAGCCTGTTCCCTGAAGTCGATCTTCTGTGGAGCTCAGCAGGCCTGGCTCCAAGCAGAGCCAACTCCTTTCCTCTTGGCAGACTGATAGGTTTGGCTGAGGATGGCAGCAAAGAGCCCATAGTTAGTGACTTTTAAGTTTGTCATGTTTCCTAGGCGGTTGTTAGCAGCAGATTTTAGACAGTCATTGGCTCCTTCAAAACCGGTCCTGGTTAGCTTTCAGATACTCTTAGTCAGTCATTTCTTTAGAGATGAAGGACCCTGCATAGTTGCATAGGAATTTCTTAAAAGTTGGTGGTAGATGTTCTTGAGGAGATCTTCCTTGATGCTTCAGTCTCTTCCCTGTCTGTAGAAAGACATCACAAGTTCTTTGAAGTCTGGTGTGATTTTTTTTTTTGTCCTCGTCCTCGAGTCTGTGGAGTGGGCCCATCAGCTGCTCTCTAACAAGGAATATCTGCATTACAGATTGCTGAGTTCATCATGTGCCACTTCATATGTGTACCTCCCCCTCTCTATTCCCACCCAGCCAGGGAGCTGTTGTACCTTGGTCTCTCAGCAAGGTACTAAAATATTTTGAAGGTTAGCTGAGCTTCCTTAAATACAGAGGACTTACCTACAGTGAAGTGGTTCCGAACTAGTGCTGGTGTTCCCCTCTGTTCTTGGGGAACTGAAGAATTCTTACTGCATCACTTTCAAGGGAGGAAACACATGCAAGGACTTCCCCAGTGATTCTGTCTTTGTGTACAAGTAGACTGGTTAATTGACATCAGATCCAAGATGCTTTGTGGTTTGAAGGACCCCTTTTCTTTCTGGCAAGGCTTTAAATTGAAGAAAAAGGTTCGATTTTCTTGTGCTGGTTATGTATTGTGGAAACACAGTGTTGCCTCCTTGAAGAGGGCTTTCTCTGTAGTAGGCTTTTTATGACTATGATAGTTAATCATGACAGGAAGTCCAAAACTACTTTTCCATAGTCAGGATTAGTGTGTTCTGCTCTCTGGTTTGCTGCATTTTAGAGGCAGTTTGGTGCATGTTCCTGTTTTTGCTTCAGTAGTAAACAAGGTAGGGAGAAAGGAGAAATTCTCAAAGTGCAGGGAAACACTAATATTCTTGCAGTGAAACCCATCTCCTGATACACTTCTGGCCCATGAGCGATCAGACAAAGACTTAAAAGTTTACTTGCCAGAGTCCTCAGATTCCCTAGCTTTGGTCTCTGTTATTGTGCCACGTGTGTAGTCCCACTGAGGGCAATACCCAATGCCTGGGCACAGGAATCTCTGCAGGTTTAGTTCTACAGTGAAGTAGATGATGCCTCACTGAGTGGGTGCTGTGGAGGGTTTTTATTAGCAAGTCCCAGGCTTTTGATGTGCAGCTACTGTTACTGGAAATGGAGTGAGTTCTTAAGCTTACAATTTGCAAAGTAAAACTTGTGGTCATACCTGTTTATCAAAGCCTGAAATTATGCCTGTCTGTGATAATTCAATTTATTTAATTTTTAGGACAGCTCTGCATCTTGCTTGTGCAAAGGGCCATGTGGATGTAGTTGCATATCTAGTAGAAAACAAGTGTAAGCTAAATCTTCTTGACAATGATAACAGATCACCACTGATGAAGGTATGTGGAGTATGTTATATTCTTGCAAGTGAGGCTTATTGATTTTGAACTAAATGGTCTGTTTTCCAGTATTCTTTATGTAGACCTTCGTATAAACGTGCATATTGTGATTGGTGTGGGATGGGTATGTGTTAGCTAATCTTTGAAGGTGCTCTTAAGTCCCAGTATTGGGAAGCTGGAGGAATTGCAACAGAGCGAAATGTAAAATGCTGGAAGGTTTTTGTGTTTTGTTTCCAGGCAGTACAGTGCCAGCAAGAAAAATGTGTGGCTATTCTGCTAGAACATGGTGCTGATCCAAATCTGGCAGACACTGATGGCAACACTGCCCTTCACCTGGCTGTCTTCTCTGCTAATACCACTCTAGCAGGGCTGCTACTTGAGCATAATGCCAATATTGATGCCCAAAATAAGGTAAATTTTTGTATTTGTTAACGGAAGATTTTCCAAAAGTTGCATTTGTATTTTTCTTTTAAGTTTTTTTTAACTTTATCTGCCATTTCAGGAGGGATGTACTCCTCTTATTCTTGCTGTCTCTGAACATCATGAAGAAATAATGGAGTTTCTCCTTAAAAAAGGAGCTGACGTGCATGCTCGAGATCAGTGTGAAAGGTGAGGGGTTTGTCAAAACTTCACATGGGTGTCTTTAGTATTCTTTAGGTTGGGTTGAGAGAGGTATGGGAATGAGGTCTGAAAAAAAAAACGGGGGGCCACACAGAAGCAGTTGTGTCTGTGTGACTTGTGAATGTGATGGTCATACCTCAGTGGCTTGCTGTAATACGGTGGATGCTTTCCACACTGAGGATTGCAAAATGTGACAACCTTTCTGGCAGGAAGCCTGCCACTAGCTCAGCAGTATTGCCTCAGATTGAAAAGCCATCTCCTGCACAGTAGTAAAGTTTGTATGTAAGTGTTGTCTATGTGGAAACTTTGTTTTAAGATTAAACATTTAATTGCTTTGAGATCCTCTCCCATTTTATTGTTTCTCTTAATGAAAAATGCTTTCTTCTTTGTTTGTTTTAAAGTAATGGGTGGAATACTTTTTTGAGGGCAAACAAACAAAAATAATCACAGCATCTGTGTAAAACAGTCTATTGCATATCATATTTTAAATCTTTCAGAACGCCACTTATGACTGCTGCTTCTGGTGGAGAACTTAAATTGATAAAAGTTCTTCTTCGGTATGGTGCTGATGTTTCCCATAAAGACACTAATGGATGGACAGCTGAGGATTATGCTGTTATTCATGGATATTCTAGGTAAATTTTGAACTGTATCATTAGAGTAAGTTATCAGTTCTCAATGTGGCTTTTGATCCCTTTTGATAACAGCACTAAGGTTTTATGGTGTCTTGAGACCTGTGTTGAAGGTGTGCTCAGTGATGTCTTCATAGAATCACTTAGATTGGAAAAGGTCTTTAAGAATCAATCTAACACTGCCAAGCCCACCACTAAACTGTGTCCCTAAGTGCCACATCTACATCTTTCAAATACCTCCAGGGCTGGTGACTCAACAGCTTCCCTGGGCAATCTGTTCTAATGCCTGACAACCCTTTCACTGATGTAATTTTTCCTAATATCCAATCTAATCTCCCCTGGCACAATTTGTGGCCATTTCCTCTTGTTTTCTGATATGTATCATTCCAGTGTCTAGCATTAATTTGGAAGTTGAGGAAAATTTTTACCCAAACTTCCCTGTTAGAGTTCAAGTTTTGTTGCTAAGCTCACATCTTCTCAGTATAAACTCCAAGAAATATCTGTATCCTGTAGTTCTCCAGAGATGAAACTTGACAGGTACCAAGCAAGAGTTAGGAACTTTATAGGTTTAAATATGGGTCTATAGAGTGGACATGATGGGAGTGAATATTGAAGTGTGTAATAGACATGGAGTAAGTGCATATGAGTATATAAATCTATATGGCCATGAGTGTGTGTAGGGTGAATTAGAAGTGGCTGTTAACTCTATTAAATGGTATGTGCAAGTACGTGATTCTCATTTACTGTATGTATTTCCTCTCTTTCTCTACACAGTCTTAGTAAACAACTGGCAGAATATGCAGACTGGGAAAGCACAGGACCAGCTTCTGCAGGTGGTAGTGCACAAGGCAGCACAGTACTTGGCACTCCACAGCAGGCAGGAGCTGCTGGCTTTACATTGGGTGCACCTGCTGTGGACAGAGGTAAGGTCCTTAACCACGCAGTAGCTCACAAGGAAAATCACTGTGGGCTTGCAGTGTTAGCACTTTCCATGTTCACCATTGATTTTAGTGGGGGCATCAGATGGAGTAGCACAAGTTTTGTGAATGTGCTTATTTGATGATAGCTGGAAGTGCTGCTTGTCAGGCTGTGAAAGCATTTGATTTGCATTCTGTGTTCACTTCTTAGGGTTGTTGCTTTCTGTCTGTCAGACTGCCCATCTATATGGGTTTTCCTTGAGGAGGAGAAAAGGGGGATAGGGAAGGAACTAGGCAAAAGTATTTTTACTTTTCAGGTGTGCACTTTTACCTAGAGATGGCCATTCAGATTGTGAAAATCCAGTTACAAAAGCAGTAGGTTCATCCTGAGTAGTTGTTCCTCTTCCTGTAGTTGGGAAGCAACAGAGGAATTAGCAGAAAGATACATGTCTTTCTGATTCTCATGGAGTTTGTGTCTTTGTTTTAATATTAATACTTCCATCTGCACTAAGATTCTTTTTGCATGTCCTATTTCTCAAAACCAGTTACAGCTGTTTCCGTGTAGGTGCTGTAGAGACATATTTAGGAAAAATTATATTGTAAAAGTAACTTCAGTGGCAATAACACTGCGGTGTCTGTATTGGCTTGGACATAGTTTGATTTACAATAAAAATAATGCTTTTCTTCCACTTTCGGTAATTCTATGAAATTTTGAAAAAAATAATTATTACCTTGTGATCCAGAAAAACAATTAAATTGCCTTGTGATGAAAAAATTAACTCCTTCAGTGAGTTTTAAAAATCCAGACTATGCTTATGAGCTCACAGAGCCCTAGAGGAATCTTAGAGAATTAATACCTTAGTATAAATGAAATAGTTTGTCTTGTACTTTACATCCCAGGCCCTGCGAGTGGGAGATTTTATTCTGAGTTTTTAAGGGTGTTGCATTGAAACTATGTGGTAAATGGGCAGAAGGCAGTGCTCAAACACAATTCATTATTCCTTTAAACACAGTTCCGTACTCCTTTTTTAAATATGTTGAGAAATACAAGCAAAATATGGAATATTTTTCCTCACTTACTTTTGTTAGATAAAGGTATTTAATATAGAGTCAGACTTTGTTCCTTTGACTTAGGAACTCTTTATTTGATCTAGACAGAGATTTGTGAAGTTTCTTGATAGATTGCAGGAATTTTTTTTTAAAAGGTTTTGGTACATATGTTTTAATCAGGAAAATGTTGCTTTTGCCCAAACAGTGCAGTGTTACTGTCTCTGAGAGATTAGTAGCATATAGAGAATATCTACCTGCAGTAATTCTGCAGTCTCTAGCTTGCACACAAAAATCACAGGTCCTGCGTTGTGAGAGTCCTTTTGATATGCTGCAGTAACAGTGTTTGAAGCCTCTGTTGGAGGAGAAGGTGGAATGATCTCAAGAGAAACCTATTTTGGAATTATTTTCTTTTCTTTTGCTCTTCTCTAGAATTTTTCTGAGCTCTTCAATGTTGTCCTTATTCCTTTTGCTGCTTTTGCACTTGTTGAACATTTTTCAAAATACTTCCTCTAATGAGCAATTCAGCATATTTAAGAAGTTAGCTTTTGCTTATTTGAATATTTACTGTATGATGTATTGTGCCTTTCATGTTTCTCTAAGTCCCTATGTTGGGTTTCCATCATAGAGCTCTTAGAAAAGAAGTAAGTGCTTCAGTGATTTATATCTCCCCAGGTCAGTAAAAGTTGTCCTGTATCATCTCTTAAAAAAACTGAGAAATGTAGAAGGGATGAGAAACCATTTTGAGGTCCTTTCGTAACTCTTTAAATATATCTCTTGATAGAAGTCCTTTTGCCACATTCATTCCATGTGGCAAAATCAATATAAGCAGGACTCCATTCTGCTCTGAGATGAATGTTACATCATGAAGAAATGTAGTGTCAGCTGCAATAACAGAATGATTTGTTGTCTTAAAATACAGAATTGTACTAAGTGGGATGGGTAGAGCAGGTGCGTATTGGTTTATATTCTGAACACGTGTTCCTCAACACACAGACATGTGCATACACACACGATACTCACAGCAGTCAGTGCAGCTATTTTGGTGCAGCTGTGGCTGCTCTATAGCCCTGGGGAACGTGCTGCCCTCTTGTCGTGTCTGGCTGGTGGCATAGCTTTTGTATGTCAATAGTTCTGCATGGTCAAATCAATGCAAGCAGGTCTCTCCTCTTCAGACTGAGGTAGGAGGGGCCTCTGTTTCCATCAGGCACCAACTGACACAACTTTTAAGGTGAGCTGGTTTAAGGCAACAAGTTACTGGATTCCTTTTTTAGCAAGGGATAAGAAACAGGCTAAAAATGTAACTTAAGGTGATTGAGTGTAAATAACATAATGGCTCAAAGTGGAGTCCTGGTCTGAGGACTGGGAGCAAGATTTCATTGAAATTTCAGGATAGTATGTCTGCAAAGTTGAGTTGTTGGCACATGCAGGTTTTTGAGATGCTTAGAGTAATGAATTTCATGTGCTGTATGTGTAAGGCACACATACATACATATGTGAAAGGATTTTGTTTTTGTCTGTGTTAGACCAGGAGTAATCAAGTTGAGAGAAATATAAAGTTGTCAGGAGACTATATGTCTGATTTATTTTGATATATTCTGATATATTTCAGTATTTCAAAATATTGAAATATGGATGTTTTACATGGAGCAAGTACGTTAAGTTACTGTTTGACCTTATCCCTTGAGAGCAGAGTTCTGTAGATTGTGGTTGGGTTGTTTCCAGTGGTTACAACTGTAGAATCGGCTGATAGTCACAGCCTGTGCTCCCATGGCTGTAGCTGCTTTGATGTACTGCTTATGTTTTGCAAGTTTCTGGGCATTCCAGTTTATTCTGATGTCATTGTTTCATCTGTCCTTTCCATGCCTTTTCCTAAATGGATATAGGAATGCAACAACCTCCTAACCAGACATCAAGAACAGAAAAATCAAGGAAAGGTATTTTATACAGTAACATTTAAAATATGAAACTTGTTGTACAATATACAAATATCACCACATCTATGATGTTTATTATCCTGGAGGTCCCTACTTTGATGGTATTGGTTTTATGAACTACATTTCAGAGCAGGCTTTGTGTGATTTTTATGTTTGCATGTTTTGCATTGGTTCTTTATTATTGCATTTAGTGTTTGCTTGGTGTCATTGGTGATAGTAAGTTATTTTCTTTTTAAATACGCACATCTGTTACTCTGAAATGGAAATGGGCTTCCATGAAAGTAGGAACAAGCAATCCCCAGAGACTGCTTTTCTAGATCCCATTTCTCCAATAATCAGAGTTCTGTCTGAAAGCTAGCTCATGAACTTTGTCTCTTGCCTTTTAAAGGACAATGTGACCTGGTCTTTATCATTGCTTAAAGAAACTATTCACAGAATGACACAATATTCGGAGTTAGAAGGGCCCACAGAGATCATAGAGTCCAACTCTTAACTGAATGACCCATACAGGGACTGAACCCACAAATTTGGTGTTACCAGCACCATGCTCTACCCAACTGAGCTAATCTATTCATTGGAAGCGAAATTTCAGAAAACGTACTCAGCTGTTTTGTTTACTTCTAACTGTACTAATTGAAAATATAACTGAAGTCACCTGTCAAGAGTGACAACTGACTGCTCTACACTGGTGGAGACGGATTTTTATTCAGCTTGGAACATTAGCAGGTAGATTAGACTGCTGGTACTGATTGAGGAAACTGTGGTACGTACAGCTAATTAATATTATTTAAATATTGCTTGTTTGCAATAGGAAACATTAAAAATTAGAGATTGTGTTGGTATTTTAACTTTTAGCTTGTCCTTGCACTGGAGGTTTCAGCTTCAAGGTTTTCTGTACATGATATGCACACTATATTTCATTGTCCAAAAACCCAGTACAGGTCAGGAGATGTACTCATCAAAATTCCCACATAAATCCTTGTCTTTAGAACAGACAATTTCCATGCGCTTCAGTGTTTAATGCTAGTACAGGAGATGTCTTCAGGCGTGATATGCCTTTATTTTCTTTACCCTTTAATGATTCTGCTAAAGGCCTCGGGGTGGTTGTTATGATAGTTAACAAGAATTAGTTATCAAGAACTTGAGGAATGCTGAAATAGCTACTATATGGAGGTTGTGTTTGTTTTTCCCTTCTGTTTTGGGAATTGAAGAGCCTTTTATTTCATCTTAGCTGTTGATAGTTGAGAGCTTTTAGCACTCTTCAACTGGATTCCTTAATTTCAGGCTTCTCTAGTACATCAGTCATGTGCTAGAGTACACTCTCATCGAGTTTGCAAGTAGCCCTGAATTGGGAGGATCAGTGGATGTACTTCAGGGTAGTGCTGTCATTCAGAGGCATTTACTCTGACTAGCTGTATAAATGAACTGTCAGGTATGCCTTGTGAAATTCATCAAGGGCAAACGCAAAGTCTGCCCGTGGAAAGGAACAAGCCCTTGCTACCAAACGTGCTGGCACTGGCTGGCTGGAGAGCTGCCTTGCTGAGAAGGCCTGATGGGTTGTGGCAGAGTGAGCTGAGAATGAGCCAGCAGCGGGGTGCTCTGGCAACAGTGTCCTGCTTTGTTTTAAGAGCAGCATAGGCAGGAGACTGAGCAAAGTGATTATCCAGCCCTACTTGGCACTCTCTGGATTGTGTCCAGCTCTCTGGGTGTAATTTGAGTCTCCAGTGCAAGAGAGATTGGTCTTTCAGCAGTGAGCAAGTTCGGTGGAAGGCCATCAGATTCATCAGGGACAGGAGTATTTGCCCTTTGAAGACAGGCTGAGGAAACTGGGTTTTTTCAGCCTAAACAAGAAGTGACTTTACAGGGGACCTAGCAGCAGCTTCTAGTACGTGTGAGAAGACAAAGCCAGGTGCTTCCCAGTGGTATGTGACAGGAGGCAGAGATCTAAGAGGCATAAATAGAAACGAAATAGTTTCTAATTGGATGTGGGAACAGTAAAACAGAGAGGTTGTGCAGTCTCCCTCCTTGAAAGTGTTGAAGATCAAACTGGATAAAGCCCTGGACAACCTTATCTGACCTCATAACTGAGCCTGCTTTTGAGAAGGCAGTTGGCTGAGAGACTTCCTGAGGTTCCTTCTGACCTGATTTATCCTATTATCCTGTGTTCAAGTTGCCTTTGTAACACTGATGAACGCTTGGTGTGTGCTACAGAATGCCCTGGGTTTGCCCCTTTTGTCTGCTGAATTCCTTTTTTGGTGCAGTGTACTGAACTGCTGGTGATTCTTCTACTTGAGCTTTAAGGCTCGATTATGCTTTTTGATTTTCATTACCTTTGCAAAATAATCTCTAACTGGGTAAATCAGCAGATACTGTAATAGATAGTATAAGGTTATACATAGTGCTGCATAAAATAATAAATCTCTGCATGTGATGTGTACTTGTGTGTAATATGAGTACTTTGGAAGTTCTTTTACTTAATGTCTTGCTAAACCATTAGCATAATTGTTTACTAACGTATCATATTGTTATGCCTTTTTTAATTTTACTTTTTTTTTTTTGAGACAAGTTTCCATGTTTCTTAAAATTCTAGGTATAAGAGTCCAAAGGAGGTGTAGCGCTGGTCTTTTTATTTCCTTTTTTTTTATTTTTTAATTCAGTGTTGTTTGAAAAAGCAGTTTTGTTTTGGAAATGCAGTCATTCGTGCCACCTTATATTGAATTTACTACCCAAAGCATTGTTCTATTATGATCTGTAGAGCTGTCCATGTTAAATGTTTGATTTTTAATGGTTAATTTTTAGCATGCTAAATTCAATTTCAACATGTCGATTAATGTTTGAACAGCAATAGATGACTTCTCCCAAGGAGACTCAATAAGGTGAGACTTTAAAAATACCTAACACTTACCTGAGGAATGATTTGACAGACACAGTACTCATTTTGCTTTGCTTTTAAAGAAGTTCTGAGAAAGAGGGGAGCGATGACAGTTGGCATACCTCTGAGGAAGAGGAACTTGATTTTACCCCCAAGGTATGGTGCGTTTACAGGAAAAATATCCTGTAAAACTAAGGGACTTGAAGGCAAGTTTTCTTTGGAACTGAAAGAAACTGCAGTTCCAGCCAATACTGTTTTCTCTTTAAAGCAATCTCTGGCCTACCAGCCTTCCTTCTGGTGTGAGTTTTTCCTAAAGGACCTGTAGCTGTGGCAGAGCATGCAGTAGCTTTGTAGCTTGGAGCAAAAAAGCAGTAGATGATGAGATAACCACATAGTTTTATTTTTTCTTGTTCATTTGAGACAGAATTGCAGACCCTAAAAAGTTTGTAAGTTACTATTATAACTATCGTGTTCTTCTCCAAACATTGTTACTGTTTCCTGTAAATTTGGGGATACATTCCTGCCTGATAAAGAAAAAGGACATTTATTTACTGAGATCTACAGAAATCCTTCACCACCTAGTTCTCCCTTCCTCCTCAGCAAGTTCCTCAGGAGTGCCCAATGAACAGATGAGTTACTCGAATGTATCATCTGTTTCCTTTTATAAAATGACATTTGGTGCATGGGATCTCACACTGCATGTTTTTCCTCTTTTTCTTGAATGCTTGGGTAGTATTCTTTTAGTCAGTTACAAGCTCTCATGCCCACTGTTTTTACTAATGGTCTGTAGAATTATCAACTTCTGAGTGATGTCTGGAGCATGGGTTCTGTTGCACTGGCATTGTGCAGTGATGTGGAACCTGAGTGTGGTAGTTCAACTGACTCTGTAATGCTAGAGATGCAAACATACTTAGTTTTAAAGTGATTTCATTTTCTTGCACTGTTTTAAATAGAAATGATGCATTTTTCTGCCGTGATTTTGAAATTTAGGGATATTTTGTTAAATGTACTTGCAGGGACTAAGCCATTAAGTATAGGGATTTTCATAGTTACTTACTTGTGCACACTTGCAAGTAAGCACCCTGAAAATGCAGTCTTAAATAACAGTTGAATTTTACTTAAGTATTACAGATATTAGAAACAGATTTTTAGAATGGTTATGCATGTAAACGTTTTTGGAAACAATTTGCAAAGGGTGCCTGCACAGTGTGAAATACTTACTGAATTGGATATGAGAGGAATGTTTGTGTAGTTAGAAGTATAGTATGGAGCCAGCACTATCATAAGGACAGTTTGATTATATTTACTGTTCAAGATTTGATGTGAACAAAGGATTAGTTGTTACTGTTAAAAAAAATTCTTAAATAAATCTTTATTTACAGAAGCTGCAGAAGCCAAACTTGACGCTGTTAATGAATGCGTCGCAGCAGTTCAGGAAAAACAGTAAGTTAATTGCAAAAGCTTGCATGATACACTCATTTATAAAGTAGACTTACCAAGTAGGTTTTTGGGTTGATTTGGGGATTTTTTTTGCAGTAGTAAATGAGAAAAGTAGCATTTTGAAACACAGTACTTCAAAACAAAATAAGTCATTAAAATGGAGATATTAATCCCTTTGTAAGCCTTTTTCCTTCATCAAGTACATCCACCATCCTGCCCAACCTTACCTCTCTACATTTCCAGACATTCCCAGATGACTCCTCTCTTGTACATTAATCTGATAACATGCCTATTGTTATTTACATAATTCCTTCTGTTCACATGCATTTTCTTTTCTTTTTGTGCTTTAAGATGATGGTGATAGTTCTAGAATTGAAAGTCCTAAGTCACCAAAGAAAAGTCTCAAACAAAGAATCCCATCAGGTGCAAATGTGAACAGAGGAGACAGTGAAGAATTGTTTAATCAAGATGTCTCAGCTGCAAGCAACCTGGAGGAAGAAGAATTGGAGGAGGAGGAGGAAGAGGAGGAGGATGAAAATGACAATGGAGATGGTGATGAAGATTATGAGGAGGAGGAGGAAGGGGAGGAGGAGGAAGATTTTACTGAAGATGAGAAGGAGGAGGAAGATCTGGAAGATGAAGAAACTCAGTCTAATGAAATGCTGGAAGAGGAGAAAACAGAACCTAAAGGAGAAATTAATAATAAATTGGAGTATTTTAGTAAAGCTAAGTGTGAAGGGGAAGCTCACTGTGAAACTGGAGATTTGTGTGATGATGATGATGATGAAATAAGTAAAGAACATGATGAAAAGGTGGAGGAATCTGTTGTTACTCCTGTATCTTTCATAGCTGGGTGTTGTGAAAGGTTTCAAGAAAATAAAACTGCAGTGTCTCCAAAGATCATGAATAATGAAATATCTTGCAAGTCAGTACCAAAACAAGCTGTCTTTCAAAATCTGAATAATCTGCAAGATGCACAAGAAAGCTGGAACTGGAAAAGCACGATTCAGGAGAAGTTTCACAGAAATGCTGACTCCAGTTTTGTAGACTGTGAAATGACAGACTGGAAAAAAGAGATACCTCAGCCTCCCTCAGATAGTTGTGGTCTTAAGGAGAAGAAGTCAAACTTCAGTGATGGCTTTGAAAGTGGCAATAATTCTTGGTCAGCAGAAAAAAACTCAGAACTTGAAAGTGAAAAACCAACCTCTGTCATACTTGAATGTGTGGATGGTGAAGAGAGTGAAGAAGAGCAATATGAAGGAATGGATGATACAGTCTGTAAACCGCTGAAAGAAGAAAGTGAAAACTTGCACTTAAATAAGCAAGAAGATGACTTGAGAGCAACATTTCATTGGAGCACTAAAGTAAGTATATAGGGATGATTCAGCCACAGGGGTATTTTCTAAGGGTCAGATAGGTAGGAAACACATGGTAAATTGCATTTGTCGTAATACTTATTTTTCACGCATATCCATCTCTTATCATCCATTTTTGATGTAAGAGAAGGTCTTAATCGTAGTCAAAACAGCTTATTTGCTGTAAGAACAATATGGTAATATATTATCATATGGAAAAAGAATAGGTAGTAGACTGTTTCTGGAATCACTTTTTTCTCAGTTCTATGTTACGGGTTTTATCTGTGAAGTTTTACTACCATTTAGGAAAATTCATGGTCTGATAGCTGAAAGTGAGGGAACAAAAAGAAATTTGCATAAGATTGAGAGCAGGAAACGAATGATTTTCCTTGGAGCACAGTAGTGGAAAAAAAAGGAATGTGCTCTGGAATGATGTAACTTAAATGAAGAGTTAAATTGACACGAGGAGTTGCTTATGGAGGAACAGCAAAGATGATGCTTGTTACTGTACTTTTCAACTGTTTTGCTTGGTCCCTTTTAGGAAGAATCATCTGAACTCGAAGAGGTTGAGGAGCAAGAGAAGGAAGGCACTGACAAAATGCTACAAACTACAGTTGTTGAGGATGTGAAAAATTCTGTTTGTAATGATAGGCATGAAGTTCACAAAGCTTCAAAAGACAACTCTGGTGAGAGAAGTGACTTAGTAAATAAAGATCCAAATTCTTCCTCTACAAATATTAATGCACAGAAAATGAACTAAAATGGTGATGGACTTCTGTGATAGCAAAATTTCCCTTGCTTGTGAGTCCTAGTGGACAGAGAAGTTGACAGTGAAGTTGAACTCTCTCCTAGTTGACAGAGAAGGAAAGCAGATCTTGTTGCTTTTCATTCATTCTTGAAGAACTGAAATTGTAGCACTGGATACCAAGCAGTGCGATATGAGGCAGGTATCATTCTTGATTTGTTGCTATGTTCTCCCTGAAGTGATCTGAACAAAATGCATAGATGAAAAAGAAAAGGAGGACTAGAGTGTATTGGGTGTGGCAATAGTATTCACTTTTCTGACTAGAGCTGTGATTGCTCTTGGCTGAAGCCAGGGAAGGATTTGAGTCAAGGTGAGAGAAAGCTGTTCCAGTGCCTCACCTTGTCCACTTTTAAAATGTAGAAGGTCTCTCCAGCACATGTGTGTGCTTGAAAACAGCTAGCCTAGTCAGAGTTGAGAGCTTTGGTACTTACCTGAGGTCTGAGAGTAGGAGGAGAAGGTGCCATTTCCATTGTCTGTTTCCAGAGAGTAGCTTGTTGTAGTAGATGTTATCAGAGCATGTGGAGCTGCTGATCAGATGCTATACAGGGGGCCTGCCTGGCAGAACCTGCTGTATTCTGGTGTTGAGCCTATACCTGCTCATCTGTCTGCATGTGTTTTACCATCAGTATGCATTTGGCATAGTGTAAGTGGTCAGAGTTCAGGCTGGAAGCTGCAGTTGCCTTTTCTGGGGTGGGTGCCGTCACTAGTGTCCAGGTCCTTCCACCTTCTTTGCGTGTATGTGTCCACACAATTGAATCCTGAATCAGTTTTTCCTAAAAGAGTAGCTTAAAAGAGAAATATGATAGTATTATCTGGCCAGGAACCCCCTGAGACTGAACCTTAAAATCACCTAATAGAGAAGAGGTTTCAATTTTTAACCCCCCAAGACAAATGGCTTTTGTGTGTTTGGGGTAAGTGAGCTGTGAGCCTCTGTTTTTAAACAGCAATGCTTAGGTGTCTAGCTCCTGGGAAGAGGATGGGTAACAACATTGTCAAGGAAGGTCTTTTCTGGTAGCACAACAAAAGGAGCATTTTTTCTTCGTGATTTTAGTGATGTTAGTGTGAGAAGGTTTTGGATAGTGTTTTTATGATACCCCCTGTACAGTGGAAGGTGATCGTAAATGCCAAATTTTGTAGGCTGGAGAGAGGTGACCTTAACTCTGTGTACAACAGCACTGCAGCATGCTGGAGTATCTTCCTGAATGTTACCCAAACATGTTGGCTGCTGTCTATAGCTGTGTCAGCTGTTGTGCTTAGCCATTTTCTGATGGAAAGGAAGCAAAAGGAGCTAGAAGTGTAAAGGAGATAACATGACGTGTCTGGGTGGGAAGAAACCCTTGAATAAAACTTGCTTCATAGTTTGTTTTGTCCTCAGCAACAGAACCTGCATCTTTGGATGCAGAGCTTGACAGATGGCAAAAGCAGAGTGAAATACAAACACTCAAGTGTCTCATTTCTTACCTTATTTGTAGGTGCCCTTCCAACAGTGGAAGCAGAGCAAGAGGAAGATGCTGAATCTCCCTGGGATTCTGAGGTATTTTTTGTGTAGGACACAAGGCTTTCTATTGCAGGGTGTAGGACTAAGAGCCAGAATCACCTGAGAGCTTGCTTTTGATTTGGGCCCTACTGTTGATAAGGCTTATTTCCTCTTTTCCTGCATGTTTGTAACTGGAAGCCCGTGAAATACTTCTGCTCTAGGCCAGCTGTTCAGTTAGGATTAAGATGAAATTATGTTGAGCTAACAGCTTGGGTCTCAGCAATTGGCCTTTTAATTTGGTTTCTAGTATACTATTGAAGTAGTGAAGTTCCTTGCTGCTTGAAATCCTCTGACCTTTTCACAGAGGCTGACAGGATTATTGCTTTTTCACCATATAGCCCTTGTCTGCTGACCTGGTCACCAGTTGCCCTTGGGGCCTACAACCCAGAAGGCTCGCTGTTTCTGAGCAGATCCTCCCTGCCTTTTGTAGGTGTAGTCTGGCCCTCTTTAAAGTCATGTTCAACAGAGACACTAACCATGCTGGCCATGTTTGCCTTTTTAGTTCTTTCTGTCTATAGCAATGAGCAGGTTCTGCAGCTAAGTCCCTCTGGCTTTTCTTTTGATAAAAAATGAACTCTTCCATCACCTTCTTAAAAATACAAGACTAAAATGTTGTTATTTTTAAGATAGTTGTAAATTCTGCCTCACTAGTCTGCGTTCAACTCAAATGGCTCTTGTGCTTGGGAGTACCACTGTGTTCATTCACCACTACAGGATACATGCCCAGGGAATGTTAGTACCAACCTGTAAGTCAGATGCAAATTCAGTACAAATGTTGGACCACTGCGGACCTGCAGCTTTTGGTTCACAGCCTGTATCATGATAGTGATCATTTGATTCGTGTGTTAATTCTCGTTTGTGGTTGTCCAGTTAGTCAAGGTTTCTCAGCGTGGCAGAACAGTGGCATGAAGTTTTTGCCCAAGATGTGAAAACACACACAGCTATTGTGATTTTTCCAATATATTGTGTCTTGATACATTCTTTCAAAGGGTCTTATTAAAAGTTTTTGTATCTCTAATATGCTTGATACCATGCTACACAAATTGGTTTAGCAGGAGCTTTTTGCATAGAAATGAAAATGCTTTTGTACCAATTCTCATTCATGTGTTTTATGTTACGCAGGCAGATTCTGAAAGTCCAAGAAAAGTATCATCTGGTGTGCTGCTCCCAGCTGCAGAGAGACATGGAGCATGCTCCCACATTGGTTCAGGGGAAAGTGGCAATGGTAACTACCTGGTGGGCTAATGTTTGTCTGTAAGCATTTATAGGGTAAAGCAAACTTTTATCAGTGTCTGTCTTAGAAATGCTGTTGTGATGTGAGTGCAAACTATACCAATGAAGTGCTTGCTATTTGCTGCTTGCTGCCAGTAATCACAGCACTTGCTGGCCGGTTTGTAAAGGAAATTCTTTGCATTATGTGTGTTCTTGAGAGGTGTATCTAGGTTTTTTCATTCAGGTTCGTGTTCTTTAGTGATGCAAGTGTGTGTGTTTTAGGACAGACCTTCTGAACATTTAACATTCTTGGATGATAATGCAGCAGAAGACAGCTATGATCTAGCTTAGCATTTTTGTCCCCCCTACCTTAACTTCTGATAGCTTTTTGTTGTGCTTTGCTTAGGAGCTTGTTAGACATGTATGAGGTTTCTGTGTCTGCACCCATGCTTTCTTAGTCCCATCAATGGCAGGGAAAATACTCCTCAGTATTAAGCACTTGTAGGATAATCACAGTCATAATGCCGTTTGATCATTGATCACAGCAGACCAGTTTTGGCTTTTGAAATAATGCTTTTAGAAAGCAGGATTCTGCTCCTCAAAAGGACTAAATGTTTTGATCTAGTTCTGTTAACAAGCATGACCTTTTTGCTTCACCTAAGTTGTCCTTGTTCTGTGATAATTATTTTTTAAATCCAAGGTGCACGATAGGAAGTATGCATTGTTCTTTTCTTATATACTAATACAAATCCTTCATGAAGAGGTAAATTGAATGTTAAGTATTGTACTCTTGATGAAATAATGCTTGTGACTAATACTCAGTTGTAGCAACTACTGATGTTGAATGGATAAAAGGTACCCACAATTAAACAAAATAACATTTCCCAAAACATTTTTCACTTCCAGGCTTTTTGGAAAAACCCAACAATTCACAGGTAAGTGTTTGTTCATGTCACACTGACTACTTATTCTGCTCATTAAATAGTATGTTTTATCATTGAATTATCTTTTGTAGCTGAAGACTCCTATATCTGCCTTGGAAATGAATGAAACTTCTCTTAAAAACAGGCAGCAGAAATCAGGTAATATTTGCCTCAAGTGGTTCTGGGTTTAGCTTCATATTCTTTTAGGAGTATTTTAATAACGCATCTGTTTTATGTTTTGCAGATCTGTTGCAGGAATTTGATTTAGAAGATGTTGAGGATATTGAAGGTATTCATAACAGTCTCTTTGTAATGTTCTTTCAAGGACAGACACAGTGTAATTGGAAATATTTTCCTAACTTTAAATTAATGGTTTTAGCAAGGTGTTCTGGAAGCAGAAGGACTACTGAAACATGGCCCTGTACATGTTTGCTCCCTCGTGTAGTCTGCCCTTCTATGATGTAGGCTTCCTCCAGCATACATGCTGTCATCTCCCCTTTTCAGGCAGTCCTGAAGATGGAAGAACATTGTTGCCATGTGTCTTTCCTGCCTTTTCCCTTTTTCTGTGCCCATTTTACAGGAATTTCAAGATTAATTAAACACTATGTGAAATAAATCTTACAGGCTCCGAAGATCCTGAAGTGTCCTGCTTCAAGTCCTGAAGTGAACACTGAGACTTAAACTTGACATAGCTGCTATTGAAAACTTCACTGATGGGCAAGACTAAGCAGGAGTTTGGGTTGCTTTTGATTACAGCAGCCTTGGTAGTGATAACTTAGGACAATCTCTATAGTAACTTCTGTGGTGCTACCTACAAATGTTCTTGGCCATCAACACACCTGTGTTCTCTGCTTTTAGTGCTTATCAGAGCCTTCATCTGCACCAGCAAACAGCTTGGGATTGGGCTATCTATAAGCATGAGTAAAGTCTAAAGCACGTCTGTGATGCTGAAAACCAAGGAAAACCAAAACAAAACAAAAAGCCTGTGTTCCTTATAGAACATTATCCTTAGATAATCCCTAATTATGTACTGTTACTTATCAGACTATCTGAAATGCATCAGAGTTATAAAGAGAGCATGAGAAATAAGTGCTGTCAACCTACTAATGACCGTGTGTGTTGTGAAATGCCTTGTGCTGAAATACCCAACAACCAAATCCACAAAATACTTAGAAAATTTTACCCAGCAGTGATTGAGGGGGGAGGAAAGGGTTGTTATTTCACAGTGTGTAACGTGGGGTTAGAGTAGACCTTTGGAGACCTATATGACAGACTGAGGAGCTCAAGCTCCTAGTTCAGACATGGTTGTAACTCTGAGCTTTCATCAAATGTTCAAGAACTCTTCAAGAAATGAAGGCTTGCAAAAGTACTCACCTAAAGCAGAAACTGCCAAGAAGTGAGATTGCCCTTGTGACTCATTAATACTGTGCCCTTTTGTATTTTTATGATGATATCTACCTCATTTTCTTTGTCTTGCTCACTTTTCTTGTAGGAAGGACATTGTGTCCCTCTTTAGCAGTGAAACTTTGTATATAAAAAGGCTATTGTGTAGAACGCCTAGCATTAGGGCACAAGAAAGGAGGTATGGAGTGATTAAGGTGAAAAGCCTCCATCTCTTGTTTTTAGATTCCACACTGGAGTTGCTAGGACTTGTTTCTTTCTGAATACTTGTTACTTGAAAGTGTACAATGTGCCTTCCACAAGAACAAGGACAGTGAGTCACTGCTTCTAGATCGTATCTGGGACTATCTGGAGTTGAATTCTCTGGTGTAACAGAGATTTGCAGTAGGCTGGCAGACCGAGTGACTGCATCTGAGAAGTCTGTGACCTGCCCATATTATACAGAAATTCTGAGAGAGGGAAGAGTAGAATCCAGTTTTCAGTAGCGTGAGCGAAATGTCCAGATTATGGATTGTTTTTCAACATTACACAACTCCGTCTTTCAGTTCCTATCCTTGTCTTCTGCAACAGATGAGGCAGCAGTTTGGAATACTAAGTCCAGATCCCTGTCTAGAGACAGATTTGTTTCATGCATACAGTAAAGCTGGGGCCTTAAAAGATTTCGAAGGTCTGATTTTTGTCATGATTTTCTGTGCACAGCACATACAGGAAGTACATACAGAAATTACAGTTGCTGGAGGCATGTAACTAGTTACTGTATGGCACACAGGGTTCCAAAGAGAGAGATCGACATAACACACCATAAAGAAACAGGACTGGTTTATTTGTAACCATTTATAGTGATTTTCAGCAAATTTTCTTTAGACATTAGAAGGTAAAATGCCCTGGAAGAAAGCAATGCACACAGATTCATCTTAAATCTGTTTTATGGTAATTTTTCTCTCTAGGAGCTGACAAATTAGGGAGGATGTCTTATTTTGTGTTAAGATTTTTCTCAAATATGATTCAAGATGCACTAAGTGTAAATAAGTAGTATTAGGTCATGCTGATTATCAAAATATGTTTTCTCACTGTAGGTGAATACTCAGGATCTACCTTTCATATGTCATCAGCAGCTGAAAAAGAAGATGTTAAGGATGCCTTTGAAAGCTATGGAGTGTGGGTATGTAACACCAAATATTTTGAATTAAGAGTCTGAATCAGTAAATTGTCTTACACATTAAACTAAAGAAAACTTACCAGTCCATTAATAATTCTGGAGACTCCTCTTGACAGAGGTTGTATTACAGCCTGAAGTAAAATGGGATGCAGTTTTCTTATGGTGGGGAAAAATCCTTACCATTATGTTGGATACTTGTTGTTACACTAATTTGTTTCCAACTGTTTTGCTTACATTTTGTTCAATGTTTTTCCTTTTGCAAAATTCTGAGAAACAGTGCAGTCAAGTTAATTTTTCCTGTGCAAAATGCACATTCAAGTAAAGAAGGAATATTGTATATAATGTGCTGATCTGTTTGATTAAGCACTTTGTAAGAGAAGAAGAAACAAAAAGAATTTAAATTTTCTGATCTTCCCAATGCTTTCCCTGCCTCTGCAAAAAAATGCGCACTTCTTTGGCCATGTTAGTAAGTGTTTGGAAAGGTTTTTCCAGAGGACATTTGAGAGAGGAATAAGGGAGGCATCCTGTTTGTGTTGGGCATACAACAGGAGAGGGAGAGGGCTGGATAGAGGGGTCTGGAGTCTTCTGTAGCTCCTCAAGGGACAGTGGAGCAAATTACTTCCACCCCACCCCCAGGTACGATGGAAGAGGAACTTATTTAATATTAACAGGCAGAGCATGGAACTTAGGCCTGCTGGAAAGTGGTAGTGGTTGGGCAGGGAACTTGGGAGTGGAGAGGCTGAGACAGATGGTGGCAGGCTGAGGTGCTCCTTCCCTGCTTTGAAAGCAGGAATTTTGCAGAGAGGAGGGCCTGGCTAACAAGAGGGGAGAGAGAGGAGGTGGATGGTCTCAGCCCATTGGGACCAAGGCTGCAGGTGCTGTATGGGAGGCAAATGGGGAAGGAGCAGTTGGGAGTGGTGTGGCACATGGGGGAAGCAGTCAGAGCTGCTGAGGGACAGGGCATGGGGACAGGGAAGGGAGGAGACTGGGTGGCGTTGAGTGAGGCATGGTATGGTTTTCACACAAGTTTGGGTTCCTGATTTTTTCAATGAGGGAAGGAATGGATGGGTTTCCCTAATAAACACTTTTCTTTGGAGATTGGAATGGAATTTAAAATTTCTGCATCTTGGGTGAAGAAATAGGCCCACTCTCCATGTGGTGGACAGTAAAAAGCTTGTCATGTTCATTAACAGTGTATTAGCTTAGCTGGCAGGGGACTGTAAAATGCCAGACAGTAGAGACTAATGGAGGAAGGAGGGTGAGAAAATGTTGTCAGTTCCAAAGAAAAATGGTATTAAAGCAATAAAACATGAAAAAATAAATTGGTTTCTAACAAAGCCACCAGTTAGAGAAGGCATGCAGGCTTAAAGGTAAGATGTCATGTCCAGACAACTCCAGTCCTAAAAACACTGTTGTCTCTAGTAAGTCCTTTATTTTAAGAAAAAGGTGATTTAGTCAACCTTTAATTTAGTATTCCCTGATTTGTATTATAAAAATTGTATTCAAAATATCTTGATGCTGTTATTTTTGTTACATAATAGGATGAGTTTGCAACAGAAATTACCTAGATTAACTGTAACTTCCTTTTTCTTGGTAATCTTTTTGTCTGTACCTGTTTACTTAAGGATAAATATATTTTAGAAACTACCAACTTGATAGAAAAAACAGCACATGAAAATCAGACTGACAAAGCAGAAATTTCACATCAGGAAGCCCGAACAGAAAATGAGGAATCGCACAATCCTGACAAGGAGTTAAGTCTAAAACCTTGGGAAGAAAGATATGAAAGAATGTGGGTTGAAAATGAGAAAAGGCAGTTGAAAACGAATTTTAAAAACATTACAGCAGAGCTGAAGCAGTTGTTTGGTGAAAATGAAGCTGTGAAAACGGCTTCCCTTGTGGAAGAAATACCAGAAGATGACTTCCGTGAAGAATTGAAGAGTTCTCACATTATTTCGTCTCCTGTGACAGAATCAAGTAATAAGTTAGAAAGCAAAGATGAATTTGGAGATGCTAAACTTATGCTAGGTGGAAAAGTACCCAAAATGGAAATTGTATTTCCATGTCTTGGTGTTCTTCCTGATCAAAATAGCTTAAAGGCAAATGTAGAAGATATTTGGAATACAGATGAAGATGGCAGAAAGGTGTCTCTAGCCAAAGGAGAGGAAAAGAAAATGCCTCCTATGGAAATAGAAGAGAATGGTAATGGAAGTAGTAAAAATGCAGAGGAAGGTCCAGTTTACTCCATGAGACATTGCTTAAAATCAAGTATTTTGGGTGACATTTCTAACATTCTTCCTAAAAGAAGAGCTGTTTCTACAAGTGATGAAAATGCACTTTTTGTAACAGAAAGGAAACTTACAAAATATTCTGGATTTAATGATGATGTTCCATGGGACTGCCTTATCAACAGTAATATAGAAGAAACAGAAATTGAAAGTCTTTTTTCTAATGCTCAGGAATCGTGTGGCATGCTGGAAAGGAATCTTGATGAGGAACTAGAACGAGACATGGAAAGATTTAAGAGTAAGGTAGGAATGCTGCAAACAGTATTCCTGGCTTTGGAGAAAGAGAAGGTACAGCTGCAAAAAGAGGTAGTTTACCTGCTACTCCTTATTCTTTAGTCTTTCTGCATATCAATGGTCCTGTTCACTTCAGCTATTCATCATTAAATGAAGATGCTTTGTACAAATTGGTTGTTGCTTTAATGGAAATACAATGTTTATGAATAAAGAGAGCAGTGGAGAGTTGCCCTTTTCCTTCTTTTTCAGAAAACACAGAATGCACTGTTGTTCCAGTTTAACAGTATGTGGCACTCAGTTCCAGTGTAAGAAGTTATCACTTCATTGACATAAAAAGAAATGCACACAATTAAATCAGTTCTGATTCCGAAACAAAGAATGAAAATAGCTTCTGAACAGGGTCTTGACTGAACTTTTCATTTGTTGTGATTTCTGCATGATGTGTCTTCATTGCCCTTCACTAAAATTCCTGTTTGCTGTGAAACTATTTGTACTTGTGGGTTTGGAATCTTCTCCACTGCCATCCTTCCCACCCCCCATGGAGGAAGCAGTAACCAAGCACACTTGCACTCGATTTTTTTGATTTTCTGTTTTTACAACTAGTATTGTGCCATCCTTCTAACTCTTTAATCCATCAGTAATGCTGTTATTTTTTTGTTGTTCGTGTTTGAAGATATACTGTTTTCTTTCTAAGGACTATGTTTCTGTTACATCATAGAATCATGAGTGAATTTGAAGTACTTTCAATGACAATACACTTTGTAATGTACTTTTTGTGGAAATACTTGTCTATATTTTTTAAATTCATTTTACAGTTTTCAGAGGTAAACCCTGAATTATTAAATCTTGGATATTGTGTTTCTCTTTTACGGAAATACTGATTAGTACGTGAAACTCACTGTTCTTTTTGTAGGTTGAGAAGGAAAAAAGCAAAGAAAGATGTTTCAAAATGCAGACAGTGGCAAAACAGGAAAATGTTGATAAAGTAAATACACCACCAGGCAACATTACTAATCAGCAAATGAAAGAAAAGCTTACTCTAAGAAAGAATGACTGTTTGAAAATGGAGGATGAAAACACTACAGAAGAAAAAGTCAACAAGAATTTTTCACCTGAGAGGTCAGAATTTATTAAAATGCTAATGAACGGATAAACTAAAGACATGATCTCTAATTTTTATTTGTAACATTACTTAACTGTATTGTAGGTTTTCTAATATTGTACTCATTTAAGTAGTTTCCTTAGTGCTGAAAGCCATACTGAATAGTCCACTGCCTCACAAACATTTAAGAAAAACACTTTTTTTTTTTTAGGAAGAGGGAAAAGATATTACCATAGAAATGAATCTGAAAAGTTTGAAGGAGGCACTGATATTTTTATGTAATGCAAAGCAGGAGTGTTTTTCTGTCTGTCCTTCAGAAGAATCTCTGCTCTTAATACTTCCTCTAATGGGGATATAAGATACTTCCTGAATCTAGTTCAGGTTCCATGCTCCCCCCTCATTCCTAGGGTAAAGGTTTTTAAATGCTTTTAAATACTCCACAATCTAGGGAGTTAAGTCTGTGTTTTACCAGAGATATTTTTCGTCTCAGTTGTTTCTGGACTTCATCTTTAGTATGTCTGTTTCAAAGAAATATTTTCTGTAAAGTTACTCAATTGGTGATTTATTTTTTCTTTCTGTTTAATATAGTGAATTTGTCTTGAATCCTGAAGCTGCAAAGAAAAATAAAGGACAGACTTCAAAGCAGAAGGCTAATCAGCAAATGAGCTCTTCCAGTGTGAATCATTTTCAAGTACTTGATGATAGCACTTCTGGTGAAACATCTCAAGAGGAAGGAAGGTACTGAATATAAGGAATGTTATAAATAAAACTTATTTCATGATAAAAATTGACCTAAAGCGAAATGTAAGGTTTTTATAAACCTCATGAGCACAGTGGTTCCTGTTCCTTCTTGTGACAATATGATCTGATGCCTTTTGTGTTCCAAAACACTTCTTTGCTTAACGTGCTTTGAACATCCTAGCCAAGTTCATTATAAGGTCAATGTGCACAAGTGCTGAAAAAATACCTGAAGGTGAGTGTGTATGTAAACATATATTTTTAAAAGGGAGAGACTTACACAAGAACTAAGTTGCTATTTCATCACAGGCATCTTAGGGCTTGGGTTTTTTTCTTTTTCTTTTTTTTTTTAAGCTGTATGTCTTTCTGACTTCTTGCCTACCTCAAACTTAACTGTGTAGGGGGCAAAATGAGAAACAGAAGTTGTTGACAGGGTACAAGCAGTCTTCAGCAATAGCTAAAACAACACTGGTGTGTGGTCAGAAATCTAACACACAACGTTGTGTGGGCTGCTCTGAAGAAAAGCAACACCATCCCAGTCAGCTAAAGAATTCTCACTAGATTGGATTCTCACTAGAGAATACAAAATTTTGGATTTTGGATCTGTAAGAGAAAGAATCTCAATACTGAAGAGAACTAAACCTCTAGTACTAAACAGGGAATGCACATAGCTATGTATCTACGTATGTCCGTGTCTGTAGCTGTATGATTCCTGTCAGTTTGAGTGAACAATTATTTCAACTGTTTGCTTAATATCTTGTGAAAAAATAATTTTCCAATAACAATGATAGACATTTTTTTCCAGTATTCAACTGCCTCTAAAAAAATTCTCATATTAAATTTTACTTTAATTCTGTTCTGACGTAAGGTTTTCAGAGCAACTTTAGATACTGTTCATAATGCAAGATAAACATTCTAGAACTGAAATACATTTCTGTTTTCCAGACCTGCAGCAAAAACAGGGAGTGAAAAGAACAAGGTACTGTCAAATTACTTTCTTGATAAATAGTTTTATCAGCTTCTAATTGCTTAGATGGGATCAATCAGATATGGACTGTGAATGAGAGTATGAGTCATTCATGCATTTGTAATATTGCATAGTTGTATACAGAAAATACTGTATTGTTTGTAGGTCGGCATACAGATGGATGTAACTGATGACCTTGATTTAACTCATTCATCTGACACAACTTCAGAGGATGTTGAATTACCAACATCCACCTACAAAGAGGCTATGTTGCTCTTAGAACAGCTTACTGTGGATCATACAGGTATGTTTTGAAGTCACTTTTTTTCTCAGCTGTTATGAGTTTCTCGTTTAAAACATGGTTTCTTTGTATGCACTCCTAGGTATTTTAGTTTATTTATATTTAAGATTACACCTCCCCACTGCCCCCTTCTTCAGTGACCTGGGTGTATACAGAGCTGTTTTTCACATTTGTTTCCTTTTCCTTTGCCTTTATGGTGGTTTTGCCTTCTCTTGAATTTATTTTTCTGAGGTTCCACCAGCATGGCTGAAGGTTCAGCTGTGCCCTGCAGTGGGTCCATTGTCTCTGTCTGTCGTGAGGCAACCCATGGCCTCTTCTCACAGAACGCCCACTACCTGCAGTCTTCCCACTACCAAAACTTTATCACCTACACCAAATTAAATAATTTACACATTAGAAAGTATTTGTGCATAAGTGCAGCTTTGTCTTTTCCATCTTAAAATAGGTTCTGCTATTTTATTGAAAATTCAAAACATACTTCTTAAATATGAACAAATAATAGAGCATGAAAAAAATCGGTATACAGCGGTCTGGAAAGAAGTAAGAAAATTGGAAAGTGAAAAGGAGGAATCAAAATTAATAGCAGAAGAGACTCAAGATTTGAAATCCATATTGGCTCGTCAAGAAGTGGAATGGAAAAGTGATATTCAAAGCCTTAAGTATGTAATCTTGTGTTCTGATAATGTGTTATCTTGTCAGTGCTAATGTGCCAGAAGATGCTGATGATACAGGTGATGGATGAGAAGCTTCTAGACTTTTGAATTTGTGCATTTTGAATCCCATGGGAAAGTTATACTATAAAGGACATCATGTCAGGGGAAAAAAAAACCCCACCTGAATATTAGCACCATCCAAAATCTTCTGGATGTTGTTTTCACTTTTTTTTAATAGTAAGAGAAGAGTACAAGAGAGTTTGTATGAGAAAATGAGATTTATAAGACAGGGGATTTATATAAGATGTATATATTTTTGTCTTTGCTTTTTCTGTATAATAGCAGGAATTCAGGTAGCTCCACAGAGTGCAACTTACAAGTGTTTAGAGAAGCATAGAGTGTTTGCTTGCATATTTGCTTATTTGAAAGGTAAAATTTAGGACTGCTCCATTCCTAATGATCCTGAGCTAGACTTGGATGATGTGACGTTTTTAATCACTGTTTACATGACTTCAGACAGGAGTGGCTAGCACACACTATAGAAAATTCAGCAAGAACAAATGCAAAGCCTAACTCTTGGGAAGGAAGATCCTCTTGTGATGCTGTCCTGGAGATGGCCTGGTCAAGGAGCTTGCTGAGAAGGCCTTAGTGGTCTTGCCAGAGAACATGAACCAGTATGAGCTGGCACATGAGAAGGCCAATGGCAGCAGATCAGGAGTTGAAGGGAATGATTACATGCCCCTACTCAGCACTTGCTGAACTGCATCTAGACTACTGCATCCAATTTTTGGCCTTCTAATACAAGAGGGATTTTAACTGATATGTATGAGTTCAGCAGAGAGCTACCATGCTGGTCAGAGATCAGAAACCACCAGCCCTGTGAGGAGAGGCTGAGGGAGCTGAGCTTTGAGTTGTGCCTCCTGGTACGTGCATGAGGATTATAAGGAAGACAAAGCCAGTCCCAGCTTTGCCTGAATTGGACTCTAGCAGTTTGCCATGGTTTAAGCCCAGCTGGCAACTAAACCCCATGCAGCTACTCCCTCCCTTCCTGCCAGCGGGATGGCAAGAGAGTCAGAAGGGTAAGACTGGGAAAGCTTGTGGGTTGAGAGGAAGACAGTGTAATAGGGAAAGCAAAGGCCATGCACACAAGCAAAGCAAAACAAGGAATCCATTCAGCAGTATTCATTGGCAAGCAGGTGTTCAGCCATCCCCAGGAGAGCAGGGCTCCCTCACATGTCACAGTTACTCAGGAAGACAAAAATCACCACTCTGAACATTCCCCCTTCCTCTTTCTTGCACCCACTGTATATACTGAGCATGATGTCATATGGAATATCTGGAATATCCCTTGTGTCACTTAGGGTCAACTGTCCCAGCTGTGTCCCCTCCCAACTTCTTGTGCACCCCTAGCCCCTTCACTGGTAGAGTGGTAGGAGAAGCAGAAAAGGCCTTGTTCCTGTGCAAGTGTTGCTCAGCAATAACAAAACCATCTATATTATCAACACTGTTTTCAGCACAAATGTAAAACACAGTCCCATGTGAAGAAAATTAACTTTACCCCAGCCACTGTTTTTCAAAATTCTCAGGTATCTCAATTGTGAATAAATAATATTTTCATTCCTAAAAAATTCTCAAAGCAATGTTAGCCTTACACTTGGAGAAACTTAATTTTTTTTTGTGAAATTACCCTGAAAATTACATGTAAAGCTTTTTTCCTTGCAGTATAAACCATTGAAATACAAATATTACTGTCAGTCTTTTGAATGATTTATTAGTGGCTGCTGATTCTTATTTTGCAGAATTTCTCAAGCAGAATGTCAATTGCCAGCTCTTTCCTTATGTTAATGCTAATTTTTTTCTTGTTGACTGTTGGCAAGGATATGAGAAAAAAATACTCAAAATAATTGTGAAACACAAAACTGCTTTTTTGTTTGAGTACCACGGGCACATCATGGTCCATTTCTTACCGTGTTAGTGCTCTTGCTGCTTGTTTCAGTTAGTAAAGAACTTGTTGTTCCCTAAAGGTTTCTCTGTAGTTTATCTTCAAAATCAAATTGCTGTTGTTTCTCCCTGATGTAAATCCATAGAGGTTTAAAACTATTTCTAATCACATTCAACTTAAACCCTCTCTGTTTCTAAATATATTTTTAAAAATTGACCTTATTCCTGAGCAAACAGAAACTGCATGCTTTTCCTATCATCGGCAGTTGTTTAAGACTTACAAAAGGCTTGTTAAAAAATTGATGGCTTGGTCAAAGAGATAAGTGATGTGCTGTTTCATCAGCATTACTTGCAATCACTGAATCTGTAATATGCAGGCAATGTTCATGATATTAAGAAAATGTAAATTAATCACATTCAAAATTTCATGTTGCTTTGATCTGATAAGACAACAAACTCCTTTTGATCAAAATGTCTGAATATGAAGGTGACTTTAAATGTAACAGAAATGTGCATACTACTGTATATTTACCTATATAAACTTATTTACAAGTAATTAAATACTCAGTGGTTTATTTCCATATCTTGTAAAACGGATACCATAGATAATGGAAGGAAGTTAGCATTCTTTAAAAAGTTAAAAAATAGAGTTAAAATATGAAGTCTGAAAATATTTAACATTTTTATGGCTTGAATTGTCTCTCCAAGTTCATAATGTCAAATATCTATTTTTTATATTAGTGCTTTAGTTTCTCTTACCTGTTCTGTTAAATCCCAGATTTACTTTGAAACAAGAAGAAGAAAAGAGGCTCAGAGTAGAAACCCTTTATGAGAAAACAAGAGAAAAACTCAGAAGAAAAGAAGAGCAGTATTGTAAAGAGATGGAGGAGAAACAGCAACTTGAGTTACAATCAAGGAATTTAGAAATGGAGTTAATAACAATGAGAAAGCTCTTCAAACAGGTATATTAAATGATGACTTATACACTTGTCTTTTTATTTTCTGCTTCTTTTTAATTGGTGTTGTATTCCTTTTTTTTTTCCGTTTGTATTTCAGGCAAAACCTGACTTCTATTTATTTTTCTAAATTACTACAAAGCATTCTGTATTTCTTCTTAATTTTTCAGAAGAAAATTAAAATCTATAGATGGATTGTCATAACTGTGGAAAGCAAAAATATTTACAAGAATAAAAGGGAGAGTGGGAAGATACTGCTAGCTTTGATTTTTCAAAGGTGCAAGTAGCTTAGTTGTATTATTGTAGGTTGAGGATGAGCGTGATGAAACACAGAGACAGCTCTCTCAGGAAAAGAGTGCCAGAGCCCTGCAGGAAGGCATTTTGAACAATCACCTTTGGAGACAAAAAGAACTGGAAGAAGAGACAAGAAGAACTATGGTAAAAAGTTCAGATGTAAGCAGGTTTTTTTTTTAATTAAGTAATTTTACCATGTTTGTTTTAAAGTCGTAATAAAACTTAGAATTTTTTTTCTGCTTCTTGATGGGCTATTTAGAGTTCACCAGTGTAATTTTACTGTGCAAATACCTCTTTTGTTTTCCCTTATGTCTTTAAAAGTTCTGGAAAGCAGCATAATTGCTGTATGTGCTTGAACTGCATGTGCACAGAAAACTAAAAGAAAACACAATTTACATTTTTTAACTGTCTTGGTTTTGTTTCCTAGACACTTTACTATCACTTTTTAAGGTTTCTAGCAGTGAAACACCTAGCTACTTAGATCCAGATTGATGAGGAAGGAAGTTGTTTGACACTCATTCTGTGTTTCCATTATTTGGGAGTTTTGAAATTACATTCCCTTATCAAACTTAGTTACTTGAAGTATGCCTTTCTTTTCCACCTCCACTTTTTAAAATTTTATGAAGGAAGATCAGCAGTGAATTAAACTCTCTGTACTAGTTAGAATAATTGAAGGAGAATAAGCAATCATAAACACTGTATTAAAAAAAAGGTCTTGAAAAGTTTACTGAATTTACTAAGAATGTGCAATTATTGGAAGAATTCTTTCTTCTTGGCTGTGCTGCCCAGTAAATGTAAGGTGACTGTGTTTATATGGAAAAAAAATTCTGTTATAAACAGGCATTATACAAGACTTGCATTCCAGGGATGATTCAGCTGTATAACTAGCTTACAGTAACTCTAAGGAAAAAGTGTTAAGAGGGCATTTAAAAAGGAAAATACCCTTTTTAGCCTTGGTAAACAGAGATTTTACCAGATTGGTAACACAGCTAAATTAATCCAAAAGGGAATGCACACACAAGAAAGCACTGTCGTTTTAAAAGCTTTATATCTGTGATATTTTAAATAATTTTATTATTTAGTTGCTGGTTTAAGGAAAAAAAGGCATTGTATATTTGGTATGTTTATTTATGGATACTTTACACTTTCATTCTGTGCATGTGTTGTACACCTGCATGGGTTCCTAGAGTAGCTTATGTCTTACCTGAAATTTCACTCTTATCTTTGAAGTCATGTTGCAATATTAGAAATGTTAAACTGCAGCTTAATGCTGAAGTGTTTTTGTAGATTTATTTCCCAGCTGGATATTTATTCATGTTCCCTGTCATTCAGGAATCCGACACTGAGAGAGAAAAGGATCTCTTGTACAAAAATCAGTTACTGCAAGATGAGATTGCTATGCTAAGACTAGAACTTGATCAAATAAGACTTAGGCATCAGGAGGAAGAAGGAAAATATTTAGAGGAAAATGAGACCTTGAAAGAAAAAAATGAAGATCTCAGAAAGGAACTTAAACTGAATGAGGAAGCTTTAACACAAACTGTTTTTCAGTACAATGGACAGCTGAACTTACTAAAGACAGAATCTGCAATGCTAACTTCCAAACTTGAGCAGACAAAAGAAAGCAAAGACAGACTAGAGACAGAAATGGAATCATTTCGTTCCCGCTTGAACACCACTGTTCAAGAACTTGAACGTCACCAGTCATCCAAAAGTGATGTCGAACGAACCTTTCAGAGAGAACGCGATGAATGGCTTCGCTTGCAAGACAAGCTCCATCATGACCTCTCAGATGTAAGAGAAGCCAACAAGAACTTGTCTCAGCAGCTGGGTAAAGCTGAAAGCAAAGCTAATAGTCTAGAAAATGAGCTTCACCAGGTGAAACAAACGCTCAGAGAAAAATCATTGCTTTTAGAAATGACACAAAAAGAATTAAGTCAAACGCAGTGTCAGGCAAAGGAGTATGATCATGCTCGACAACTTGAGAAAGATCAAGTGAACAAACTTACAATAAAGCAGGAATCCATGCAGGAACGATTGGCCCAGCTCCAGAGTGAAAACCTTTTGCTCCGTCAGCAACTGGAAGATCTGCAAAACAAGGGGATCATCAAAGAAAAAGTAGTAAATGATGTGCAGGATCGATTTAATGATATTTTCAACAAACTCAGAGCTGATACTGAAAAGCAAGTTTACCTAGTGGAAGAGAGAAACAAGGAATTAAATGCCAAGTGTATTGATTTAAGAGAACAAGTCTTCAAATATGAGACTGACAAAATAGAGAGAGAGGTAAAACACAGACTTAGAGCAATTTAAAGTTTACCAGTTCTTGAAATTATTTTATGTTTCTAAAGTGTACCAGGTATAAGCTATATGCATGGTACCAGATAATGATGATTTGTTCTGGTTTGTTGTGCTTCTCTTGCAATTGTAGAAGGTTTTGGTAAGTGGGATGTTACTTCTCATGTCTGAGCAGAGAGCAGAAAAGAGGTATCCAAGTCTATACTTTGATCAAGAAACATAATTCTTCTCTGGAGCTTGCTTCATCTCTTCTCCTTAGTCCATTTTTTGTCCTATAGAATTGGTTTAGATATTTGATGGTTTTTCTAAGTATTGCACTGATGACACAAGTAAGAGTGACATGAAAGGAAGAATGATCCAATATGTGACAGTTGAGAAATGAAGATGCAGATGAGTGAATTGTGTGAGATGAATTTATATTATGATCCTACAGAGGGAAAGAATTGCTTCTCTGTAAGTTACTATCAAAATTGGAGAATATTATAGTGTGCAGGTGTTAATTTATGTATATTGTGTGGCTTCTAAGGGGTCTGCCTGGAGAATGCATCATTATCTGTGTTCCTAGGAGATAATGTTCCAGCCAATTTCAGGTAGAGCAATGACTTAAAAATTGCCTTACCTATTTTATTTAATCTCCCTTACTTTCTAGAAAATAGGAACTAATGAAATTCAATATTTAGACATGGTGTAAGGTTTGTCTCTTTTAATGATTTGAATAGTGATTTAAAATTACATTTCCTTCTTCCTGACAAGTCCAGAATCCTTGAGTGAGGCAAATACAGGCATGTGTGAGATAACGGCTTTATTCTTCATCTGTCAGTTACTGTAAGGTGTGTGTGGGGAGAGAATTCCAGCAATACTGTCAATCATGATAATCTGTGAATTGCTGTGTATTCTTCATACCAAAACAACAGGTTCCTTTTGAAATTACTGTATCTATATAACTATATGAACTATCCAGATTTTAGTAAACCTGATATGTCAATATAAAGGCAGTTGTTGTACTAAAACAAACTCATTAAGGCAGCTGAAAGAGGATGTGATTCAACTTAGAGTATATCTCAAAAGAGCTTTTAGATATATTAATTATTTAGATGTGTTAATTATATTTGTAAAATGCAGGAATAGAACAAAGAATAATTGATACCAAGTCCTGCCTTTGGTCATCAAAGTAGTGTCTGCAGTCAAAGTATGTTTCTTGCTTCACAACAGATTTCTTTGGATTATATTAGAAAAATTCCCATTATTGCAGTGTGTTCTTATGCATGGTTTCAAGAAGAACACTACTTGGATGTTTTTATGTATTAGGAAACAGAAATCCTCATGAACAGCTGCTGGGAGTTTGGAGGTGCTCAGCTGAGAAAGTGATTGTCTGTGCACGTGCCTGCTGGTGACAGACAATTTCATTTGAGTTCAGTCCAAAGACAAGTCTAATTGTATAATCAAATAAATCAAAGTAAAGGCATTTTTCATGTTCTTGCAACTTGATTCATACTCATCTAATTGTTTCATTAGGGCACAATCAGACAGCTGCAGCAGGAGCTTGCTGATGCTCTTAAAAAGCAATCTATGTCAGAAGCTTCACTTGAAGTTACTACACGCTACCGCAGTGAGCTGGAGGAAGACAAGTTGCACTTGCAAAAGGAGTTGGAAAAGGTTAAAACCAAGGTATATAATGTCTGTAATTATGTGGGTAAACCTCAGGGTGGTTATTAAAAGTAGGATTGTATGTTGTCCTAAACCTCCAGGAAAAAGATTCAACAGGATAGATTTAATGATGTGTGAATCAGTTGCATTGTTTTATAAACGTGGTGCTCATGTCTTTGACATGTGGACCTGCCCTTACTTGGACAAAATTATTTCCTCAGATGCTTTGCACAATGAATTGATGTATCTATAGGTTGTTGCTTTTGCTTTAACCACGCAGACTGGCTGATTTCTGAAGAGCAGTAGAAGTACTGGACTGCTGTTTGGACATTTTTATGCTGTCCTGCTTTCCCCCTGTCCTGTCACCAGAAAACACATCAAATTCTGAATGCTTTTGTTACTTATTCTACATTATTTTTCCCCCTCTTCAGCCTTGCTATAATTTGCCATCTTTAAGAGGTTTTCCTCCAAGGGAAAGTGTAAGCTATTTCTGAGTCAAGGACCACTTTTCACAGTGTTTTTCCAAGAACTGAGGTTTAGAGGCTTTGGAGTTCTAAAAGAAAAATCATTTTAAATCTGATCCATATAGGGGACTTGTGAAGTCACTACAGAAGGATGAACTTCTGAAGTCATGTTTTCATGGAGGAGCAAATGAGTGAATACAAAGAGCATTCTAAGTCACCAAAAGGGTTGGAGGGGCAGTGTCGGTGCTTAGAACTGTGCTCTAGGAAATCCCTGAAAGGATGGGAGAGGCCGCAGTAAAAGATGAGGAAGTAGCATAGCTTGTGTTCATTTGCTAGTAGAAGCAAAGCTTGGAAGGTACATGCAATTATTACAGTCCTTTGGGCAGTGGGTATGGGCAGGTTCATGCAGCACATGAATTCTTGGGCAGCAGCTGACTCCTCTGTATCAAAGCTCACCTGATGACTGTGGATTTTTACTGTGATTTTACAGTTGCAGGAAAAGGACGAAAAGTGTCTTCAATCTGAGCAGTGTGTTCGTGACTTGAAGGCTGCTTTGGATGAGAAGGAAAGAGAAGCAATTGCTTCTGCCCAGAAACTACAGGACCTGCTGTTGGCATCTTCTGAGACTAATGCAACTGTGAAACAACTGGAAGAACACGTGCAACAGTGAGGGAACAACACAGTGGGGCAAGATGTCTGTCGCTTGCAGGGATTGGGTGGAAATAACAGGATAGATAAATAGTCTTGTTGCCTCACAGCAAATTATTACTATTTTGAAGAATTCTCTTGTTTTTTATTATTTTACACTGTTCTTTTGGAGTTGGTGCTTTGGCAGATTTATATAATAAGACTTGTATTTTTTTTTAAGCCTTGAAATTGAAAATACCAAATTGGAAGCCACTGTCCAACAACAAAGCAATAGGATTGAAACCCTGCAGAGAGACCTGCAAGCCTCTTCCTCAGTAAGCTGGTCATAAATTTCCCTTTTGGTGACTCCTGAGCCTGGTTACCTATTTCTGTGGGGGAATTTTAAGATGAGGTTTTCCTGGAGAGCCGAGGGGAGCTCAGTTCCTGCATTTTTCTGTATAGAAGTTGCAGAAAGCAGCCTGCTCTACTCACCAGCTCTCTGGTTTTGAGAGTTTTCCAATGCTGTAGCAAGTCAGATTTAATACTCTTAAGAGGTAAGGATTTGACAGCAATACACTGGTGTAACTATTGTCTGCTTTAGACCTATCATAACATCAGATACTGCTTTGGGGACTGTGATGTGTTTCACTTAAGGTATTCATCAAGTTAACCTGTGGAAATTCTACAGGGTATATTGATGCCAAGCCTTTTGTGCCAGAGACCTGGCTGACATCATCAGACTGAAACAAAAATTATACTCCCCAGAGCTTTTGCTGTGCAGAACTTCTTTTTCCTTGGCTTCTTGCTGTGTCTATTCTCATGAAACAGTGACAAGGACTGCCTGTGGTATCTGCAAAACTCAGTGTGAGCCTTGGAATTTTCCACTGCCTCTACACAGTGGTTAATTTTAGCTTAGATAAGGTGCTTATGTCTGTGGCCTGAATGAAGAGGGGTTTTTTTGTTGTCTTTTGTATTGTAACCAGTGAACTAGGGTTCCTTTTATGACTGTAGTTGCCAATTATAGCTGAAGATATTTTGTAAATCACTACATGTGATAGCTGAACTTTGTGATGTACTGATACTGTCAGGAAAAGTGGGAAGGCAGTCACAATGCTAATCCTTCCGCTTTGATTAATAATAGGGCATGATTTTCAAGTGTACTAGGGATGAGCAAAGCTACTCCTGCCTGTTTTTACTGAAGACTCTTTATATCCCACATGGTCTTCTCTCTATATATATTGATATATATCTTATAGATATAGAGATATAGATATAGATATAGATATAGATATAGATATAGATATAGATATAGATATAGATATAGATATAGATATAGATATAGATATAGATATAGATATAGATATAGATATAGATATAGATATAGATATAGATATAGATATAGATATAGATATAGATATAGATATAGATATAGATATAGATATAGATATAGATATAGATATAGATATAGATATAGATATAGATATAGATATAGATATAGATATAGATATAGATATAGATATAGATATAGATATAGATATAGATATAGATATAGATATAGATATAGATATAGATATAGATATAGATATAGATATAGATATAGATATAGATATAGATATAGATATAGATATAGATATAGATATAGATATAGATATAGATATAGATATAGATATAGATATAGATATAGATATAGATATAGATATAGATATAGATATAGATATAGATATAGATATAGATATAGATATAGATATAGATATAGATATAGATATAGATATAGATATAGATATAGATATAGATATAGATATAGATATAGATATAGATATAGATATAGATATAGATATAGATATAGATATAGATATAGATATAGATATAGATATAGATATAGATATAGATAGATATCTTCTCTCTGCCTCCCTCCTGCCCTCCCTGCACCAAATGGCAGAGGTGATGATGGCTAACAGTTTTACAGTGGCATCAAACTAAGACTGTTTTGATCATTGTTGCTGGGTGTAAATAGTATAGGAATAAAGAGATGAAGAGGTTGTATGCAGTACTTTTGTCAGTGAGGTGTAACTTCAGTCTTCTTGCTTCTTGTAATGCTTCTATAGGTTCATAACCGCCTGGAAGACTTGATAAGTAGCTTACAGACAGCACAAGCAGCTGCAGAGGACCACCACAAGCAGGTACATGACAGGCTTCTGTGAATGACTGTTTAAGTCTTTGAATTTTTTGTGTGTAGCTAATAGATGAAAAAATCATGTGGGCTGTGTAAGCACACAGGTGTTAAATACCTGTCTGGTTTTAGGGCAAGGCACCCTCAAGGGAAAAGGCTGTAAATTTCCTCATTTCCCTGCTGCTGTGTTCTGTATCTGTGTTGTGGTGTCCAAGATACTTGTGTTCATCAGCATGATTCATCTCATGAATTCTTTTCCCTGTCCCATCTGCAGGGAGTGAGCAGGTGGCTGTGTAAGGCTTAGCTGCCTACCAGGGTTCAGCTGTAGCAGATGATTGATAAGGGTGGGTGTTGTGGACAGCGTGGAGATCTGTGGTTGAAAGCTGAGGGAGGAGACTGGACTTGAGAGATCCGTATTATCTTTGCAAGTTTGTCAGAGCTTGTCTTGAGGCCATGTTAGTCTCTGTCATAAGACAGTGTTTTACCTTCTCTGTAAGAACACTTAAGAAAGTAATACACCCTAAGGATTTTTTTTATCTAAGACTTTGTGCTAACTTTTTTGTGACTTTCTGTAGCCAGTAGACATCTCTTGTTTTTTCTTCCTTGCTTTTGTAATTTTCTTTTTTTTTCCCTTAAAAAATGCCACTAAAAGCATCTAGTCAGCTTCCAGTCTGTACTAGAACTGAATCAACAAGTTCTGTTCAACTCAAATGCATCTGTTAGGCAAATCTTTGTCCTTTTAGGTAGAACCATCAATAATACTGTCAATTTAAAAACATTTTCTTGCTCTCAGGAGATGTACAGCTGTGAGGGTAGGGTATTTTCTGTGATGGGCGTTAGAAATTGTTACATTATAAAATATGTCATGAACTCTGGAGAACCTTTGGAAGAAACCTACAGGGTGATCTCTGTGTGCGTGTGTATGTCTTGTTATTCCCCAAAGCTGCAACCTCATCACTCCTATAGCATTCGTTCTTTGTACCATCTTGAATTTGTCTTCTTGGTTGTGTTTCCCAAGCTGTGTTTCACATTCCACATGAACCTTAACCACAGACCTTGGATGAGGAGAGGAGAGCTTAACCCAGTTTCCATTTAAGTTACAGCTTTCTATTGCAGTGTTTTCTTTATGGTCACCTTGGTTTCTTCTTCTGCCACTGTTGGTTTTACAGGTGCAAAAGCAGAATGTGCTGGCACTGACATCAAAGGACTTGCAGAGCATGTGGGAAGAACAATTCAAGTCAAGATCCAACCTCGAGGAGCGTGTTGCTCAGCTTGACAGGGAAAAGGCAGAACTCTTTGAACAGGTAAGTCCAGAAAATTCTCCCGAGACCTAAGCCAGTACCTGGGCGAACCATGTTAACCTTTTGGTCGAGTTCTTACATAAAGAGCATTTTTTTATTATCCCTGCCATTCAGGCTGTGGTTATGTTGTGATTTGTGGATCATCCAGGAAGCACATAAAAGCTAGCTGGATTTCTTCTGTAAATTCTGGAGTGGTTCTGTTGGAAAGAGTTCCCAGTACGGTTTGCATTAGTTGAGGACGTCAAGCAGGGTCACAGTTTTCCTGTTCTTTCTTGGATTCCTTCTCATCATCTTTTGACCCCTTGTTTTCTCGGCAGGATTGAAATGTTTCACTTTTCCAATGCAATGCATGGAGGAACAGCAGCATGTTTTCAGGATAGTGGATGCTTTAAAGCCTTGCAGAAAAACATACTGAAGGAATTCTGGGCAAATGAACTAGTGCTTGGGAAACAAGAAAAGACTGACAGTTTCAAAGGGGCAATCTTTCCTTCTTTTCTGTAGAGCAATAAGAGAAGTACAAAGCAACAAGGACATAAGTAAATAGCCACAAAGAAGAGGTGGAGGTAATGGCAGAAGGGAATAAAATATTGAAGATTTCCCAAAGATCTCATTTCTCTGCCTGCTGGTCATTAACAATCCTGTAAAAGCTTTAGATTGATTTGTATTCTCCCATGATAAGCATACCTACATAATCCATTCTATGAGTAGAGAACTGCAGAAAGTAGCCCAGGATCTTTTCCATGTTTGTTTCAGGGGAGGCATCTGTTTTTGTTGTTCAATACTGGCTTGCTTGCTGTGAAAAGTGGAACTTGGCTAACAGATGGAGATGGACTGCAGCTTCTCTGTGAAGGACGCTAGATACACATATTACACCTAGCTGTTGTTCTTAGGCCCTGAGTGTGTCATGTGTCTTTTGTATTTTGAAAGTGTGAGAGTGAGCGAAAGAAAGTGAAGAAACTTGTAGAGTTGAAACGCCCGGTTGAACTCCGTCTGGACCAAGAAATGAGAAGAAACTTAGAATTGCAAAAAGACTTTAAGAGGTATGTTTTTTTGATATGGTGAAGACATATGCCTGAACAGAAGTCCAGCATTATTGAACTTTAATGTAAAAATATGTATAGATACTCTGTGAGCAAATTGAAGTCTCATGTTAGTCCCTGCAAGACACTTATGTGCATGAGCATAAACTTATATCTGCACGAGGAACTGCCAGTGCAGATTGCCCTGCTGCTCTCTGGCAGGCGAAAGGAGATCTTAATTGATCTTTTCAACTGCAAGTTGGATGTGCCAGGTGATTTGTGGCACAGGAAAAGTGGGTTTTATTCTCAGCAATTCCCGGTACTGTGAAGTATGTTAAAGATGAAGAAAGACATGTCTGTACTCTTTATATGAGAGCATATGGAAAAGGTGGGTTATTCCTGTGTTTCATTGTTTTGTTAACTAATTTGTTGTGCAGGTTGAAGAGACTTCTGAGTAGAGCTACAAAGAAGATAAGGGTGTATGAGGAGACAGAAATGCAGTCACAGCTTACTTTCCAGGGAGAAATGAAGAACAGATATTCTGAAATGGTCAGTGAAGTTGGTACATTGAGAACAAAGGTGAGCTCTGCTTAGTTTAGGGTTTCTTTGGTTGGGGTGTTACTTCTTTTGAAACCTCTGTGACACTTGCCCTATATTTCTTGTCATGTTGATAATTTTCTTTCCTTGCCTGTATTTTGGATTTGATTGACCTTTCTCAGTGTTTTCTCCTGTTAAAGTAGTAAATTACTATAACTAATGCTGATGTAGTTGTCATTATGGGTGAAGATGCAGTCGTTAAGTGCAAAGCAGTATCTGCAAGGGCACAGGAAGGGAGGGCTGTCCTGCAGAGAAAGGGCAAGCCAAGAGTGGCAGCAAGGCTGGCAGGGTCCGTGACCTCACAGGCCGAGGAGCCGTTCCTCAGGTGCTCAGCAAGAAGAGCAGAACAGGTCCAGTGACAGTAGGCAGGGTCAGCCAAGGGTGCAGATCCCCAGGCCAGGCCTTAGGGACGGGCAGTTCTGCCGTCCTACCAGGACGTCACATCCACATGTGAGGGCCAGGGCTGAGAGCCGCGGGGCTCAGCTCAGGCCTGGCTGCAGCTTGAGGCTGTGCCAGCGTCACCAGGTCTGACAGATGCATTCCTTCTGTGGAAGAGGGGAGGAACGCTGCTGTTGCTCGCACAGCAAGACCAACCCCTGAGCCCTGTCTCAGGCAGGAGGTGAGGCCAAGGCTGTTGAGGCTTTCCTTTCCTGAAGAGTTTTGTTGCTGCGCAGGGTACGATGAGGAGAGGTGACATAAGAAAAATGCTGTAACTTATTGCTCACAGGTAGCTGTTTCAGCCCATCTTGTCATGGGCACCCCGAAGTATTGTTGCCAGAAGTGTTTTTGAGGCTTCTCTGGCTGTTCAGTTGTAGCATGTAACTCTTTATCTATATCTCTGCTCATCACTCAGATTGATTGCTAGAGAAGCCACGTCTCAGAGTTATGCTCAGCTATAGCAGGCATCATTGTAGAATCAGTTACTGCCTTTGCAGTGACTCAGTTTTAGTCCAGAGACTAAGAGCAATTTGCATGAAGAACTGAGAAAGGATGGGAACCTAAGGAATCCTGTCACAAGTGATGTGAAAGCTGTTCCAGTTGGAAAAGAAGAGCCTGGTTACACTTGGTTTCTGGGTACACAGATGATAAATACAGTCTGCATGGCCAACTCCTGTAGCAATTTTAACAGAATTCACTGCTTTAGATCCCTTTGAGCTGCCTTCTTTTCTCTTTTGGTGTACAGGTTGGTGAACTTTCCCAGCAGCTGGACGTGGAGTCTAAAAAAAGTATGCAGCTAGAAGCAAAAAACCGGGATTTGCGAGAAGAGTTGTCCACCCTGCATGGCAACTGTGAAAAACTGGAGAAGAGCAACCGCCAGCTGAAAGAAGAACTGGCAAAACTTCAGCATCATTTGGAGACTCAGATGGTGGATCGTAGTCAAGTAGAACAATACAAAAGGGAGGCGGAAGAACGGGCTGGACAAGAAATAAGACAAAAATTACAAGAAGTCAATCTATTTTTACAAGTAAGTGACTTTTT